>JACTOM010000079.1:987932-1023831 GCA_015832385.1 Elymnias hypermnestra | reverse complement strand
GTATAAGAGACAGGCATGAGTGAGCTTAAAAATCTGAAAACGGTGAGTTTAAAACCGGCACGAGTGAGTAAAAAAAACTGTAAAGGTGAGCTTAAAAGCAGCATGAGTGAGCTTAAAAATCTGAAAACGGTGAGTTTAAAACCGGCACGAGTGAGTAAAAAAAACTGTAAAGGTGAGCTTAAAAGCAGCTTGAGTGAGCTTAAAAATCTGAAAACGGTGAGTTTAAAACCGGCATGAGTGAGTAAAAAAACTGTAAACTGTGAGCTTAAAATCAGCATGAGTGAGTAAAAAAAACTGAAAACGGTGAGTTTAAAACCGGCATGAGAGAGCATCAAAACTGTAAACCTAAGTCTTAAAAATTTTAGACTGTGAGCTTTACAACAGCAGAAGTGAACTTATAAAGTCGAACTCAGTGCCTTTGCTAGCGAAAGTCTTTTATTTTTAAACTATTCAAATTTCATATGGTGCAGGATTATCTGGATGGTTTTTAAAAGAGGCGACGTCGTTACATGAACCAAAACAAAATCCGAGTGTCCCACCAGTCCACATTCAGACAAATCACTGTACCAGTAAAGACGTACCGCCATGGAAACTGTATTATCACTTACCATCAGGTAAGATTGTCTTTCAGACTGCGCTGGAGAAGGTCACCTAATCTATCTTATACAATTTCATTTGGCCTCAACGCTAAAAATATCCGGAAGCTAAACAAGCGAGGATAAATTCGCCTCATCCTTCGGGACGCGGGAAATGATCGGGGCTAACGACATCTCGCTGCGATGTCATTAATCAACTGCACACACAGGGGCACATGGAGTTAGCTAAAACATGGTAACAGACAAAATTATTTATTGGATTGTCTACAGAATATTATTTCGATAACAAGTCTGTATCGATTGGCACACAGTCCAATAGGATCTGACGGTATAAGTAAGTAAGTAAGTAGCAGCCCATTAACGAACCACTGCTGGGCACAGGCCAACTCCCTCATATGAGAGAGGGTTTTTAGAGCCACCACGCTGCTCCACTGCGGATTGGCAGGCATAATACACAAGTGCACTCTCTATTCCTTCACTCTCATAGTCCGGTGTGACGGAAATCCGACACGACCGGAGAGAGATCAGGTATCTGACGGTATCATCTAGAGAAATTGAAAGATAACTTCTTCATCAATGAAAAAGTATTTGCGTACACCTGAATGTAGAACTAAAAGTAACGTACTTCATAAATAATCATGCATCTATCATCCTGTAATAGGTGAAGTGTTCACTACAAACTCTTTTTCTCATCATTATTACTTTTTATTTCGATTACAGCAATTCATTTGCTCCTACGGTTTTTAATCATCTAAATCGTCCTCTAGGTGTAAGTTAGTTTAGTTTTCCCTCGTATTTTGTGTTTTTATAAGTTTTTCTTTAATTTTATAGTGTCTCTTTGATAGAGATGAATTTATGATGAATAGCAATATTTTCATAGATGGAACAAGTGGAAGTAATATTGAAAGGAGAGAGAATGCAGGAAATATAGTTAATGATGCTCAGCACGCCTTTATGAATAGCCAGTTGGTGTCTCAAAGGGCCAGACTGGCTGTGCATGATCTGAAAGTTGGGTATGGCAGAAGAAGCATAAAAGTAAAATAAATCCGGTAGATATGAGAGCAAGTTTATATATAGAAGGAGTAAATAAAGAACGTTGTGGTATAAAAGAAGATGTAGTGACTAAAATTGAGAAAGATATGCTTAGAGATGCCTAGAGAATGTCTTTCCCTTCCCTTCTTTTTATTCAAAAGGAAGGGAAGAAAAAGACCAAGGTGAACGTTCCTGGACCAAGTCCAGGACTCTAAACCGACGAACTTGTGTGAAAGGTTTAATGAGAATGAAAGAAGCGATGAAGAAAGAGATGTGGAAAGGCAAGTGGCAGTATGTATGTATGTATGTATGTTAAGTGAGCGGGCTTTTAGCATGTGCCACTGTAAAATCGAAATCAAAATATTCTTTATTCAAGTAGACTTAATAAACACTTCCGCTGAGAAGCAATCCACAAGAAACTCAACGATTGCTTTTTTAAATATAATTTTGTAGGTTACAATGAGTTATGCTGTTATCTGCAATTGGAATCAAGTTTTAATTACGTGTTAAAATGCGTGTTTTTAACCAAACAAATAACTTCTGAATCTTTTATAATGTAAGAAGAACTTGCCTTGGACGAGATGGATCCTATACACGTGCCCAAGACAAGACAGACCGTCTTTATTTAATACTTTAAGGAAATGTTACTATATATTTGTCTAATAAATTGATCAAACAAAGACGCTTTTCTAAATTCATTCATTAATAGCATTTTACAATCAATAACGGAAGTGTAAAGAGGAAAATATTAATTAGTTGTTTTTCCTCTTGTAATTTTTCACGTTGTTCACTTTCCTGTTGATTGTAATTTGTGAATATAACTATAATTGTGTATACAAGTCTTGCCATTTCATTGCTAAGTAATGCTTCAAGATATTGTAGAATTAGCTAAATATTAGTGCAGGTTTACGTCGTGAAATGAATATGTATGATAAATATCAAATGAAAGGGTCAGTGGTAAGGTAAGTTTCGCTTATATCCAGATATTAGTAAGAGTCTACGTCGGAAAAAGATAATATATGCTGAATTCTAAATTAATCTGCTGAATATTTTGGGAGATTTCGCAGTCAGTGGTCGTTTTTCGCACATGGAATATGGGGAAACCCGTTCTTAATGAACGTCTACGTTTAAAAGTAGCCTCTATCCTTTATCAGACTCTAGACTAACTGTGTACCATTCCATTTCAATCGTTTCAGTAGTTTCGTTGAGTAAGCGAAATAAACAGAGTTACTTTCGCATTTATAACATTAGTAAGTAAGTAAAAGTAAGTAAGTAGCAGCCCATTAACGTCCCACTGCTGGGCACAGGCCTCCTCACTCCGAAGAGAGAGGGTTTTTAGAGCATAGACCCACCACGCTGCTCCACTGCGGATTGGCAGGCAAAATACACAAGTGCACTCTCTATTCCTTCACTCTCATAGTCCGATGTGACGGTAATCCGACACAACCGGAGAGAGATCGAGCGCAGGGCCGACGGCTTAACGTGCTCTCCGAGGCACGGGGGTGGATTACACACACCGCCAACTTCCCAACTTCAGGCAAATATTGAGAAAATCTTAATAGAAAACTCAATATTGATTTTTGAATTGGACCGACCCAGGACTCGAACCCAGGACCTCATGTCTGTAGTCGAACACGCTAACCACTAGACCAATGAGGCAGTCATAACATTAGTAGTTACCTTTAATTAATTTGATTTTACGTAGCTTACGAACAAGAATACTTAAGAAATGCATTCTGTCACTTACAATGTTGTATTTCAGTACAGTAGCATGAAGGCATCAAGATAAACGCACACACTGTGATGATTCACCATCGGAGTTTTGAGGAAAACCGTTTTGTGGATTTCGGTGTAACTAATTGTCTTTGACAGATTATAAAAGACAGATAAGGGGACAAAAATAAAAAAAATAACTTGGTTCGTGATAAAAAGCATAACACAGAAGTGAATACTGAATTAAGTAATGTTAAAGAGGGCACGCCTCTGAACGCGAGTCAGGTTTCTAGCTACATGCGCTTCCACCTGCATCCGTAGGTACCTTGTAAGATGACGTTATCTATATTTACGTGTCTGCATCTGGGTTTGAAAACAACAGAGCCCCGTCATTGTAAATGTGGTGAGTGAGTGAATCAACTCGATCACCATGGTCTGTCTTGTCCTTGTAGCGCTGGTTGTCTCCTGAGACACGCTGTCATCAACGACATCATCAGAAGGACCCTTGTCATCATTAACGTGCCGGATATTCTCGAGCCGAAAGGAAATGCGCGTAATGATGGTAAGAGACCTGTTGGTATGTCGTTGATGCCTTGGAAAAAAGGAAAGTCGTTGGTGTGGGATGCTACATGTGTTGATACGCTTGCACCATCTCACATTGACGCTACCTCCAAATCAGCTGAAGCGTCATTAGCTAAAAACGCCATGTGGCGGAAATATGAAAGCCTTGCCTTAGAACACAAATTTGTGCCTGTTGGCGTGGAGACATTGGGACCATGGGGTCCTGAGGCTAAAAGTGACCCTAAGGCCAGGTGGTACTTCGGACAGCGTATAAGTATCGCTGTCCAAAGACGTAACGCTGCCAGCCTTATGGGTACCCATCCATTTGCCTCTGATGGCGCGTTTTAATTACTTTTATTTTGATTTTAGTTAATATTACAAATTACAACTACTTTTTTGTTCAATAATCATAATGTGATATGGCTAGGGCTACATATTGACTGCTCCTTATCGTGGTCCCATCATGTGGCACAAGTAACACGTACAGTATTTGAATCAGTGGCAGTTTTGTGGCTTTGGAAACATTTTCTCCCTCTCAATGCTAAGATCACGTTGACTCACGCTCTTTTATTACCTATCATTAATTATGCAGATTCCTGCTATTCTGATCTGTGAACATCAACTCTATAAACTCGATCGCTTTCAAAATCTATGTATCAGGTTTATTTATGGACTCCGCAAATTTGACCACGTATCAGAATATCGTACACGGCTCAAATGGCTTTTACATCTTCTTACTCTTCTTTACTCTCTTTCTCCCTCTTATTGAAAGGATTGTTTGTCTTTTCGTAATTATATTGTGACCATCATCTTAATCTTCGTTTCTCCAGTGATAATCTCCTAAGTAACCAATTCTGTCACTCTAAGCATACTGGATCTTCACTGCGAAGTCAATTAGACTGTGGAATGGTCTTCTGCATGAAATCCGCCGTTCAAACTCACTCCCAATTTTTGAACGTCGTTTATACAACTACTATTTAAATCAGCATTTCTATTTTATTGCACTTTTAGTATATGTTTGTAGTATAATATTAATATAAATTTATGTTTATAGTATCTATAATATATTAAAAACCCCCATTTCTTTTCCTATGTGTATTTTTTGCACCCTCCCATTCTTCTTTTCAAATAACTCCTGTCGCCAAAGTTTCTCTGGAAGAGATTGCTTATACCAATAAGACAATTGCCAAATATTGTTCGTTATTTCCAATTTTTAATAATAATAATAATAATAATTTATTTGCCAAAAGACACATTTGAAAATACATACAAAATGTGAAAAATACAAATGGTCAGCCAATGATTGGCATGCAAATATGTTATATAAAGTCAAGACTTATCATACTGACATAAAAATTATTAAATATAAATTAACATTATTAAATTTATATAAATTAATGTTAAATTACTCAAAATATTCCATTACTACACAAGAAAAAATAATTTTCTGTATTCATTATTTATTTTGTGTATTCATGTGTGCAATAAAATGAATAAATAAAATTAAAAATGTAATAGTAGAAACCTATTAATATCCCACTGCTGGACGCAGACCTTATCCAACATAAAGGTCAGTTTTTAGAGAATATGTTATAGTTTCAGTATTTAAATCCGTTTTTAGCTTTAAATCCATCCACTACTTTTGGAGATACACATAAATTTGAAAAGTTCAGTGTTCCTTTTCTGTCCTTTACTAATTTGGTATTTACACATGTTCCCATAAACTATTTCTTTTTATAAAACTTTCGCATGCTATTATTTAACATTAATTAACATATTCTGATCCCATTATTATGGTGGTCACTTTCATGTATACATTCCCATATTTATTTACTTCCTACCGCCCTTTTTTTGGTCTACCAATTCCTACTCTGTCATAATTTATTCGTCAGGTTATATAACATTTCAGCCAGCTTGTCTGTCATCAAATATCATAATGTCTTTTAAGAATTCCACCTTTCCTTTGCCTTTAGATAAAATACACTATTAAGGAAATGCAATAATAATATCTTATTCAAAGTCAAATACATTTTATGACATTAATACACGACTGATGATGATATCAAAGAAAGACAGAATATTTTCAATTAAATGAAATCAAATTAAAATATCTTTATTAAATAAATAATAATAATAATAAGTAACCTTTAATTTTTTACATCACACTTAACTACAGTTAAAATTATTATATAGGTATGCTTACATTATTCAAGTAGGCATATTACAGCACTTTTAAAACGTCAAATAATATATATATTTCTATTCCACACTCTAATTCTAATGTACGTCTGATGATGGTACTCCAGAACGACTTAAAATCTAAAGTTACGAGGGTTCCTTCCCTCCCTGATTCTAGAAGAGCCCACAACAAACTCAGTCGGGTATTTTGTTGTTTTTGTTACCATCATCATGACAATATCATGTTAGTTTAATATATTTCAATTAAAATTAGAGCAGTTCGTTCACTCCCACGCGTTTCTATCGTCTAAGTACTCTTGCAACTTATAATACGATTTTTCTATCAACTATCTTTTAACAAAGACTTTGAATTTATTAATTGACATCTCTAAAACGTCTTGTGGGAGTTTATTATAGAAGCGTATACAGTTACCCTAATTAGAGCAATTCATTCACTCCCACGCGTTTTTATCTTCTAAATAGTCCTTCAAGTTATATAATAGAACGTATTCTCAATTTGGTAATTTACATCTTTTTAACTTCTTCCAGGAGTTTGTTATAGAAATTTATACAATTACATTTCAATTAATTGTAAATTTTCGTAAAAGTATCAATATGTTAATGTACAAGTTTTCTAATGTCGTATGTCTATATAATATGTCTATACGCTGTGAGCTGTCTGCTCACAGCGTATAGACATATTTTTAACTGCCCTATTAATATATTATTTTACTTTAAACTAGCTCTTTCAATTTTTAATAGAGTTAGGTTGTACGAAAATTGTTTTTTTATTAAATCTATGTTATCAATGAACCTCTTGGTCAATACATGAGTTGAGAAGTGTTAGTTGAGTGTTTAAACTTTTCTGATACTCCAAGCGAACGGCGAACATAAAAGTTTTACTTGCTCGACATTAAATTCTCAAGGAAAAATTTCAATTTAAGACAGGTGAGAGAAGCTTACGAACTTCTCATCACCTCACATTAATGATAACTCCTCATAAAACGAAATTCTTTGCTAACTCTTTTTCAGTGGTAGCAGTTCAGCTGTGGAACGATCTTCCTCTCGTTGTGAGGGAAGCTCAATCGCTGGAGACATTTAAACGACTAGTAACGGATTATTATCTCTCACTTTGAACGACAAATAATATTCATTCTCCTATCTTTAACTTTTAAATATATTTATGTAAGTATGCATGTATGTTTGTATATATTAATCTTATCTGTTGTATACCACCTACCATAATTGCACATATATTGTCTTCTCACCCAAAGGTTGCCTAGAAGAAATCGCTACTGAGCGATAAGGCCACCTATTGTACCCCCATGGTGTAACATAAGCATAAGTGATGTTGTAATTTTTTGATGTACAATAAAGAGTAATCTATCTATCTATTAAATAAATACAGTGAAACCACTAAATATGTGTACTCCAATTTCTAAACTGTACCCAACAAATCAACGCCGATTTAAGCGTTGTCAAATCCAAAACAAAAATAATGCCCATCGATAGAGCTATTCAGTACTCCAGAACAGGAGAATTCACGCGTTTATAATTTATCCAGAAAGCGAAGGAGAAATTACAAGACGGACAAAAATGGCCAAAACTGCGATGAGCAAATTAACATGTATTTGGCAAAATCGAAAAATTTTGTCCGGTCCTTGGTCTTCTGCATATTCTTCTTCGCATCCGAATCGTGGTCTATCCGCGAATTATCACAAACGAATAGACGCTCTGGAGATGTGGTGCTGGAGAAGAGTGCTCTTGTACCGCCAAGATGTCGAGACTTTCAACGATATGTTACAAAAGAATCCTTGCCTACTTAGGTCACATTGCTCGCCCAGACAATCTCGAAAAATTATTGGTTATCGGTAAGGTCGATGAAAAAAGACCCCGCGGGCTATCACCTACCCACTGATGTGATCAAGTTACGGCACTTGCAGGCCTGTCTATAGCACCTGCCCTGAAGGAAGCGAAAGATGGAGTATAACAACGACCACCTCATTGAAGAAGGATTTTCAAAAGCACGACCTTCAGTAATGAAGAAAGCGATTTAGAAGATATCGTCGTCGTTGTCGTCGCTTCAACCGATGGACGTCCACTGCTGTACATAGGTCTCACGTAATGACGTCCACAAGGGCCGATCTTGCGCCGCCTGGCTCAAGCGGCTACCGGTGACCCTCTTTATATCATCGGTCCACCTTCTGCCTACACTGCGCCGTCTGGTGCGGGGTCGCCCACAACGTCCATCGGTCCTTCGGACTATGTGCCCCGCCCATTGCCCGATTCAATTCAGGTTTGCAATTCGTAGGACTATCTCGATGACTCTAGTTCTACTACGGATCTCCACTAGTAAACCACTAGAAGATAAAAACGAATCTAAATTAAAAATTAACGTAATCAAATAAGACCTCCCAACTCAGCCTGATACTAGAGCGCTAGTGCTCAATTGGACCTTTCACCTATAATGTTAATACATGTGAAGCCATGGTCGAATCTAGTATGTGGAAAGTAAGCTCAAGTGACGTCGGTTCCAAAGATCCGGGACAATTAATTTAAAAGACAATCCCTGTTCTTTCAACCGCACGCCCGCGTCTCCATTAATATATGAGACTTACGGGGTCGCCTTAATGTTTCAACTTTGATAAATGAAATATGTATGTCTCTGACGCTTCCAATGAAGATTTAAAATGTATGGCAACTAGCTATGCACTTTGAACGACTCGTGCCACTCTATTGTATGTTAACAGTTGATTTTTATGCAAATTATAGTGAGTTTATATCGCGATTGCTATTCTTTGCAAAGTGGAAAATCACGCACTGATTCATCGCGGAACTCTTTTAGTCTATTATAATTATTGATGTTGCTCCTTGAAATAATAACTGGTATGTCATCGATAAAAAGAGTACAGTTATACATTGTAACATTGGAGAGGTCATTGATATAAATTAGAAAAAGAAGAGGACCTAGTATGCTTCCTTGTGGCACCATTTATTAACATTTTGGATTGGTAGCAGTGTTCTACCTTATTTGATGTATGACTGGTTATTTCAACATCTTCTCTTCTTCTTTATGTGCATCTCCGACTTGCGAAGGTTGGCAGTCAGTTGGCCATATTTAACTTTAACCCTCGCAAGGCTAAATAGTTGAGCGGCACTCGCGATCCACTCCTCTGATATTGTGGGGCCAGGACTTCCTGTAGCGGCTAATTAGTAATTGTAAGAGTCCGTATCTGTCATGTCTCAGAACATTCCCCAGATAAGCAACCTTCTTATTTTTGATGGTCTTCTAAAATTCCCGCTGACAATCCATTTGTCGCGAGGCCTCTTCGTTGGCCATGGGTCCAGCTGATCTGGAGCATGCGTCGACAGACCTACATCTCAAATGATTATAAACGTTTTCTATTCCAACATACTGCACCTTATTTTTCAGGTAAGTCTTAAGCCAATCCAGCTTAAACCATAGTACTTACATTTTTGTATTAGTAAAGTATGACATACGTAATCAAATGCCTTAGTCATGTCACAAAACACTGCAATAACAGGTATACCTTTATCGATGTTAAGATCTCTGTTGTTAAAGACAATATTGTTAAAATAGCCGATATTCTCTTCTGGAATCCATTTTGTTTTATTCAAGAAATTACTTGTCTATTATAAAAAGCTTTTTCAATTATTTTTCAAAGCTACCGCAATCAGTTTTGGATTTGCCTCTCCATAATTTGAAGGAATATGTTTAAAACATCCTTTTACATATACAATATTGTAATGTTGAAGATTATTACACATTGTAACCGACAAAACTATATTTAATACAGTATCCGTTGAGTTTCTTTCCGGTTTCTTCTTAAAAGAATCAACTGTTTTGACGGAAACTGAAAATATCTCTCTTGTTTCATATTGTGTACAAACTGTTGAACTGAAAACTACATATATACAAGTTACAACGAAGTAATAATTAGACCAAGTTGCCTTATTTATAATTTCTTTCCTATTGCGTTAATACAGATACAAATTTATTTTATGTAAATGTACACATGTCAAGACTATATACGTATAACTTTTTACTACAAGCATGTAAATTAATATAAAACATCTGTTATTCACCTGTTTTACAATTTTCTAAACGAATCATTAAATATATAGCTCCATATATATATTAGAACTGAAGCCTCCGCCGCTGTCTGTTTTTTAGCAAAAAAACTCGAAAACTACTGAACGGATTTTCATGCTGTATTCATTAATAGATAGAGTAATTAATCAGGTAGATTTGGGTATATACATTTTCAAGGTTTCGTATAAATTGTTTAAAATACAACGAAAATTATTGAAAGCTGACGTCGCTTAGGAGCTTTCATGGAAACGCTGCCTAATTTCTTAAAGATATAACAAAACAATGTATTATGGGATAATTACACTTTTATAGATCTACAAAAAATCCTTCATGGGATATATCTATCTCTTAAGGATAACTTACTATATCCATTTTATCTTTGCAAAAATCGTCACGTATAACACATTATTTGGAAGTTATACAGAGGGATATAGTGTTAATCTTTATTAATTTAAATATGGTAATTAACTTAAGCAATTTATATACATTATTATAATATTCTAATACATATACTTAAATGAATATCTTAGGAGTTATCACAAAAATTAACGAGCGCATAAACTGCCTGCAAAAGTATATTTTGTGTGTAGTGTCTTACGAAATTAAGCCTATACTCGTATAATTGACTTTTTATACGTAGTGGCTGTTAATATGTTTATTTCTCATACTTTAGTGACATTAAAACATAATTTATCCAATTTTTTGTCTGTTTGTTTCGGATAAATCTATATAGATCAGATTTGAACTTTCATTGGAAGAAAATGCGTATTTTTACAAAGATATTTCTATGAAACTGGAAAATTCTATGCGTATATATTAGCTTAACGTGTCTGAGTTTGTAAGTAATCATAAAACTGCTATTTCTTACATATAAGGTAAAGTAGCAGCCCATTAACGTCCCACTGCTGGGCACAGGCCTCCTCATTCATATGAGAGAGGGTTTTAAGAGCATAGCCCCTCCACGCTGCTCCCCTGCAGATTGGCAGGCATAGTACACAAGTGCACTCTCTATTCCTTCACTCTCATAGTCCGGTGTGACGGGAATCCGACACGACCGGAGAGAGATCAGGCGCAGGACCGACGGCTTAACGTGCTCTCCGAGGCACGGGGGTGGATCACACCGCCAACTTCCCAACTTCGGGCAAATATTGAGAAAATCTTAATAGAAAACTCAATATCCATTTTTGGATTGGCCCGACCCGGGACTCGAACCCAGGACCTCATGTCTGTAGTCGAACATGCTAACCACTAGACCAATGAGGCAGTCAATACAGTTTCTTACATATAAATAGCATTAAAATTAAAACGCAAGAACATTTCGTAAAAACCGCAGCCATATTTGTCTTCAGGCATCCATTGCATATGGAAGTAAAAATTTTAATATCTTTCAACAGATACCATAGTGTTTGAAACCAATTAAATCTATTACCATAAACATTGAACGGTATTTATCATAATGTTATTGCGATAATTTTTAATATTTTACCATAATTTACCGGCTGTTAACCAAATAAGTTTGTTTCGACATAATTCATAAAGAATGCGATATCAGATATCGTTGAACCATTAAAGTGTAATAGAATTCTCCTTCTTATATGTGCAATTCTGTATAAATATGAATTTTGTTGATACTAGCTATTGCTCGTGGTGTCTCTTACGTAGTTATCGATATGTGGGAATATGGAAAAGTACGTATTTATCGACCACCACACAAACTAGTTTATTTGTATGAAATCCCATCGCTAAGTTTCACTACCTTGTTAGGGCAATAATGTAAGTACTTGCTTTGCTAATATAGGCCCCGGGTTCGATTTCTTGCTTCTTGAAGTTATTTTATCCAATTTGTCAAAGTTAGGAATGGTGTGACCTTTCGGCTTTAGCTAGTTACTACCAGCAAAGAGATTTGTCTTCCAATCAAACCATAAGAGGTACAATTGCCTCTTAACAGATTAGCGGGTATTCATTTTCCTCTTCAAGTCCTCCTATTTTAGACTGGTTCATCACTTATCATCAGGTGAGATTAACGCCACACTGTTCTAAATTTCAATGACGGATTATACACAAACTAGTTCGGGTTGTTTGAATTCGGGAGAAATTTTCAAAACTAAGTTCCGGGGATTTGCTGATGCAATAATTAAAGTACTTGCTTCGATAGTAGATGGATTCAATTTCCGGGAAAGCATATTTGTATATTCTATTTTCCTAGTTACCACCCTACCAACAAAGACGCCTCATTGGTCTAGTGGTTAGCGTGTTCGACTACAGAAATGAGGTCCTGGGTTCGAGTCCCGGGTCGGGCCAATTCAAAAATCAATGTTGAGTTTTCTATTAAGATTTTCTCAATATTTGCCTGAAGTTGGGAAGTTGGCGGTGTAATCCACCCCCGTGCCTCGGAGAGCACGTTAAGCCGTCGGTCCTGCACCCGATCTCTCTCCGGTTGTGTCGGATTACCGTCACATCGGACTATGAGAGTGAAGGAATAGAGAGTGCACTTGTGTACTATGCCTGCCAATCCGCAGTGGAGCAGCGTGGTGGGTCTAAGCTCTAAAAACCCTCTCTTTTCAGAGTGAGGAGGCCTGTGTCCAGCAGTGGGACGTTAATGGGGTGCTACTTACAACAAAGACGTACCGACAAGTAAAGACATTTGTGTTCCAATCAATCCATATGGTCAATTTGGCTTTTAATAGATTAGTGGGTTTCCAACTTAAATCACAGCCAAGCGCTAACAGCAATAAAAACAATGTCAATTTTGACATACTTAGAAAATTATAAATAAATCGCCTGCCATCCAGAGAATTGAATCCAGGACATAAGCAAGTACTTATATTATTGCACCAGCAAGGTCGTGAAACTTGGTTATGGAATTTTCATCTGAACATATAACTAGTGTACCTTTAATGTTTTCTAAAAGTTTTCTTTGGCGGCATGTCTTTGCTGGTAGAGTGGTAAGTAGCCACGACCGAAGTCCCATCAGTCCTGACTTAGATAAATTAGAAAATATAACCCAAGACCTCTGCTAGCGAGGCATTAGTTATATGTGTATAATGTAATAATATGTGTATCCATCAATCCATATTGAAGAAGGGTGATTTTTATCTCAGTTGATGATAAGTGATGTCACAGTCTAAAATAGCAGCGAACTAAACCTGAAACGAGGTAATTTACCTCTTAATGGTTTTTATACAGCATCATACTGGAACGCATCCAGGACATCTACTAGCAAAGCAAGTACTTACATTGTTGTTCCAGCAAGGTCGTGAAACTTAGCTATGGAACTTTTACATTTCATCAAAAATTGTGTATGCCCCTTCTTTGCTATAAAAGAGAATGCAAATATTATAAAGCTAAAGGGTTTGTTTGCTTTGATGCGTTAATCTCAGAAACTACTGGTCGTATTTGTAAAATTATAACAGATCATAACGGAACGATGCAACAATGAAGAATGTTTCAAAATCGGTCGTTTTTCCTTTTGACAGCATCCGCTGCTGTGCTGTCTAAACGCTTAAAGTTTCGCAAAAATTATGTATAACAGAATTATTCCCCTGTAAAGTTCTACGAAAAAGTTCCAAATAACATATGTCTATTTTTTAAGTTTGGCTCACTATAACCTTTTTAATGCCAGACAAATTTGTCCTGTCTCTTTTTTGTAATCTTGTGCTTAAATATATTAAACAGCGAAGGTAGTTTAAATCTATAATTCTCAGTAATGAATACAAAATAATTAAAACCATAAAAGGGCAAGGTTTAAATGGATAAATACAGTTAACTATCTAATTTACAGAAAAAAAGCGACGGTATTAAAATAATCTTTTGTAATCTGTGTTTTTATGTGACTCGAAACAAATTGGCATTAAAGCATTTCAATTAAATACCTTTTTAGACTAGAAAATGGATTTGCTTTTTATTTTAATTAGCGATAACGGTACAATGCTGTGTGGAAACATTTAACAAGTAACTTATAAACTTTATAACAGGTTAGAGTGTTATCATCTTAAACCCAGGGCCGGATTTAGAAGTTTTGAGATTCCAGAATTTAGGAAAGTTTGTAGTGAGCCGACTTTCGTCACATAAGTAAGGTAAGTAGCATGGTGCTCCTGTGGACACAGCACACCACACGGTGGCCGAATGTCCTGCTTGGGGACCTCAGCACCATCTTCTGACGTCGAAGATCGGTGTAGACCTCTCTCGTTTAGCTAAAGGAGGCACGGCAAAGAGAGAGGGCGAATGCAACTGAAGCACAGTACCCTCGAAGGAGGGGAATAGGTAACAGGAGACGGAGGTTTATCTAAGTCCCCCCCCTGTAGTGCACTTTTGAGTCGGCTTCATTCGGAGGGGCCAAAGTGGAATGCTACAACGAACCTCTGGTCCTTCCATTCCCAAATGACGACTGGGTCTGTCACTCCCGTCTCACAGGCGACGTGCATAAATTTCCCATTTCCCAGCGCAAAAAAAGATAAGTAGCAGCTCATTATTGTCCCACAGCTGGTACAGGATCCCTCATTCATAGGAGAGGGGGGTTATTATTTGAAAAATAAAATTACCATTATTTTATTCGCGGGCTAAATGTGAAATTATGCACCAGATGAAAGTTCCTTGGAGAGCCTGGTGTCGTCTTACATGTGCAGAGGAGGGCCACCGAGGGGGTTTTAATGGGTATAATCCTACATACTTTCCCCCGAGAAGGCCGGGCGTCTTTTGAAGATTTCCCCCCCGTCAAAAAAAAAATGTAAAATTAACAGAATATATCGTAAAGTTTTCATTTGAGTTGGCAATGTTTACTTTATTGTAGATACACACTGACAGATAAAGGATTCTTTTAAATAATTAATAGCAATCACTTCCATGAACTTAACCATCATATTCTCTTACTTCAGAATGTATATCATTTCATATTGTATTTGAAAATACAATGCGGAATTACTTCATTTAGTTTAATGGCTAAAGATAATGGTTGTAACGACAAGTTTCAACAGTGTATATTTCAATTTTCTGAAAGTTCAAATTCTCTATTTTTAAAGTCGCTCACTATTTTGAAGGATAAGTAATATATGATTATTCTTTATTATATTACACACTTCGCTCTTCTCGTGCCACCAATAGAATGATTTAAAGCACAATACTAATAGACACCGTTGACAAAAACAAAAATATCACATTTTGAATGTCCCTCGTTATCATGTGCTACTTCTTATCTAAAGGGCTGGTCCCGTTTAAAACTCCCCACTCAAATATAATAATTCCAACAGTCAGAGTCGTGATTATACTTCAGACAATTTCCAGAATTACGTTAAACCGGAAGTAGCACGAGTAAACGTTTTACTGATATAATTACAAAGATCTTAGCTTATATGTGGTCTATCGAACAGGCTCAGTTCTGCGGCTTAAGCCATTAAAAGAATTCGTCGTATATTTCAGGTATTTTCCCAGCATTATGTCATACGGTATTCTACTTTAGGGTAATGCTGCTGATAGATGCCATATTTGTACTGCAGAAAAGGGCCGTTCGTGCGATTTACAATATGGGTCCAAGAAAGTCGCTAAGAAACAAGGCAGTTAATATAATGACAGTTCATTGCGTAAACATATTAGAAAACTTGTTGAACATACATAAATACATTGACTCTTTTAATAAAAAAAGAGTGAATGTTCATCATATAACTTACGAAACATAAACAAACTTATTATAAATTCTAGTAGGCTGCATAAAATTAACAACTCATTCAAGGGTAACTGTATACGTTTCTATAATAAACTCCCACAAGACGTTTTAGAGATGTCAATTAATTAATTCAAAGTCTTTGTTAAAAGAAAGTTGATAGAAAAATCGTATTATAAGTTAATAATAATGATGATGGTAACAAAAAAAAATACAAAATATCCGAATGAGTTTGTTGTGGGTTCTTCTCGGATCAGGGTTCGAAGCAACCCTCGTGACTTTAGATTTTTAGTAGTTCTTGAGTACCATCAGATGTATATTAGCATCAGAGTGTGGAAAAAAATATAATTTGACGATTCAAAAGTGATGTAATATGCCTACTTGAAAAAACATATTTTGATTTGATTTAATAAACAAATATAGTAATTTAATAGCAATCCAACAAATAAAATAATAATGATCGCTGACACGGTTTTGGTGGCCCCAAATGGCTCCATGAATCCGGCGCTGCATAGACTTTATCATCACTTACCATGAGTTGAAATAACAAACAAATTATTTACAATAAATAAATATAATAATAATATATATAATGTTCTTAATGATTTGATTTGATATACACGTAAGTAGCAGCCCATCTGTGTTTAGAAGATAAGGATGACAGAGCATAGATCCATCACGCTATTCTCGGGATATTATTCTCAAGTCATGATGAAATGAAGGAAGAAGTTAAAGATCTAAAGTTACGAGGATTCCTTTGAATGATTTTCGAGAAACCCGTAACATGGACATTACTATACTTGTAAAACACAAAGTATTTTGTCTCATATTAATACACACAATTTTGAGTTTTGGGTTACGTCTTTCCTAGTACGTGGCTCTGTAGTAAATGTAGCATCACCTCTCATTGCCTTAAGGTTAGGCAGAGACGATGTCCTTCCACTTGCCTCGATCCTTGTATATCTCCTTCGCTTCTTTCTACTCTTGACCTGGCCCTTATTTAAAATGTCCTGGATTTGGTCCAGGAACGTACGCCTTGACTCATAAATCCTTTTAGCCAGTCTCCTTTCATTTATTCTCTCTACGTGCCCAAACCTAAGCATACCTTTCTTAATTTTAGTCACTACATCTTCTTTTATACCACAACGAATCCAAAAACAACGACCCTGCCAAATATTTCATATTGAAACTCAATTGGAATGGATAAGTTGACTCGATTACCAGATTAGGGTAGACATTAAAATAAATTAACCAGCATAATTTCATTCATACATGACGGTTGACTACATTTCTCAATTAAAACCTCTTTTTATGGTTATCTATCTAATCATTTTACGCGTTAATTCCACCGTAAAAAGAGGTAACCTAGACTGTAATGCTTTTTATGTATTTAAGGTTTGGGAAGAAAATAAACAATGTTTTGTTTACCAGACAAGAGCATTAAAACTGTTTTTATATAACTGTTCCTGGTAACTTCAACATCACATCTGAATTAATGCAAAACAATAAAAAAATAATTTCAAAACGTTCGTTAATGTTTGCAATGGAAGCAAGTTTTTTTTCAGATAGAATGTATCCTAACTGGAGTATGCATTCCTATGGAAAAGTACAGAGACGAGCCACTAAAATGCCACGAGAATTGAAAAATTTTACATATGAGCAAAGGCTTGCAAAACGTGGACTCACCACCCTTAAGAGTAGGCGAGAAAGAGATGATCATAGAAGCTTACAAAATCATGAACGGTTTCTACAACGTGTCAGGGTTTGATGAAATATTTTATAAAAAGTGTAACCCCAAGGTCACAATTTTAAACTCGGGTATAAGCATCATCAAACCCATTTAGGCACTTTCTCAGTAATAGAGTAGTACACCAGTGGAACAAATTGCCTGAGAGTGTGGTTACTGCGAGATCGTTTGTCTAGTGCCATGCATGCCTGGCACAACCCTGAAAAAGGTACAAGCTCAGCATTCTACTGTATGGTCCTAGCAAACGTTGGAACATACAGCGCTGATTTTCAGCAAATACCTTAACCAAGGTTACGCCACGAAAAGGACGCAGTCTCACACTAACATTTTTATTTACTATTAAGACTATTGAAATACAGCTAATTTTAACTTAAAATTAAATGTCGCATATTTACTAATTCAATAATAGTAAAAGTATTCTGACAAAAAAGGAAAAAATTAATACCAAAATAATAAAACAATATAAATATCAATATTAATTTAAAAACAAATAAAATAAAATCATGTAAAGTATAACAATAAATAACAGAGAATGTCGGAGGGCAGATTTCTGTGGAACGCTGGCGCCATCTATCGGCGTGGACAGATTCAATGATGGCAGTCTGGCGGGAGTCACTCGGCAGTTCTCGAGTGCCGGTCGGTCGGAGTGGTCGACTGTTGAAACTGTCGCGTTCCTAGCTATTAGTGTTAATGAGTTTGTGTAAATTGATATCGGGAACATTAAGTGATTGAATATTATAAACCGAGTTAATTAATAAAGTGTTTGATTGCACCAACATTACCTACGAAAGCCCACAAAATAAGAAATTAAATAATGGATCCAATTAATAACGATGTCGGCGGAGAACTCTACGCCCCTGTGCTTTATGCTTCTCCGTTCTCTCTTATTCTCCTTTATATATATACATGAAATAATTTATGATATATTTCAAATAGAATAACGTAAAAAGGATACGGTTCGTCATTNAAAATGACTATATATATAACTAAAAGCTTCATGGATTAAACAAATAATAATAATTGATTAAATTTTAAATTACTCGTATCTACTATATAAATGAGTACTCCGCCACATCATGAAATTCAATCTGCTTCATTAATAGGAATTCTCTTAGCTTCCTCTTAAATGCTAATTTATTTTTAATATTCATTATTGGAGGAGGAATGTTATTCCAACATTTTGTGGCGGAGTATTGATTTGAATTGAATACACTAAAATTGATATAGGCGCTTCAGTGAAAGCTGCTTAGCCTATTATAAATAATAATAATAGAGATATAGATAGGGTTTCTACAATTGCGTGTTGCCAGTGATGACCTACGGTTTTGAGACGTGGTCCCGACTATGGGCCTCATGCGGAAGCTCAGAGTCACTCAGCGTGCGATGGAGAGGGCTATGCTCGGAGTTCCTCTACGCGATCGAGTTAGAAATGAAGAGATCCGTAGTAGAGTAATAATATTAAGTAAGTAAAAAGTAAGTAGCAGCCTATTAACGTCCTACTGCTGGGAACAAGACTCCTCGCGCATAGAAGAGAGGGTTTTTTGGGTTGGCATACACAAGTGAATCCAACTCGGTTGGGCAGCGTTCGGGAAGCTACGCCAGATATTTTCGTCCGATATCCCTCAGCGCCTGAGAACCAAAGTCTTCGAACAGTGCGTGTTGCCAGCGATGACCTACGGTTCTGAAACGTGGTCGCTTACTATGGGCCTTATGCAGAAGCTCAGAGTCACTCAGCGTGCGGTGGAAAGGGCTATGCTCGGAGATTCTCTACGTGATCGAATCAGAAATGAAGAGATCCGTAGTAGAACCAAAGTCACCGACATAGCTCTAAGAATCGCGAACCTGAAATGGCAATGGGCGGGGCACATAGCTCAAGGACCGATGGACGTTGGGGGCCGAAGGTGGCGACCCCGTACCGGACGCCGCAGTGTAGGCAGACCCCTCACAAGGTGGACCGATAATATAAAGAGGGTCGCTGGTAGCCGTTGGAGCCAGGCGCAGCCGCAAGATCGGGCCTTGTGGACGTCATCACGTGAGTCCTATGTCCAGCAGTGGACGTCCATCGGTTGAAGCGACGACGACGACTACAAAATTACTAAGAAATATTCGGACAAGATTTTAGTTAATGAATCTTCACTTATAATGAATCAGTAACTGTTAAAAAGTGATTAAGATGAAGATAATTTCTTGCGTATTGATTTCGATCATTATTACCTATTATTTACGTAGAATATCCGACATTATGAAATTATAAATACTCTACAGGTTTAAAAATTCATGATTTCAAGTCGCTACAATTTTCTTTCTATTGACATTTTCAATTCGTTATATCTTTTTAATGGAAAGTCCTATTTTAATAATTGGAACAGTATTTTACAGATATTGAAACGGTCTTTAATTAATTATAATTAAAAAGGATGAAGATTAATATACAGCAATGAATAATAAGGTTTGATTATTGTCGGCACTTTTGTTAACAATTAAAATGTAAAAAAGTAGTTATAGTGGCATAATTACAGTAGTTAGATATATGGTATTGTAGTTTTTTTTGTAGATATTAATATCTTCTATAATATTGTAGAACATTTTTTTGTTCTATCATCAATAGTTTTCGCAGCACACGCGATGACAGATTTTATGTGGCAAATTTTTTCACACCTTGGGTTGTATTAATGCATCTTTCCTAGGGATCCTTATTTTTTTTTTGAGAAAGTAATGAATAAATGCAGCTATCTAATGGTAAAAAAATATGAAATCGGTTATTTCCTCTTAATAATATCAGTTTAGATGACATTAAATCAACAGTCGTAGATGAAAATGAGACAAATTAACTATTTAACGATACAATTTATTGCACAGCACAGACAACACATCAAATATATATGACGGAAGTAGATATTTGTACGTGTTGCTAAAGCAATTGGATAGTTAAATAGAAAGAGACGGCAATATCTCGTTAAAGGCACGTGCATCGGATCCGAGGCCGCACTAGGGGTGCTATAAAGGGAGCCGAGATCGCAAGTTCAGTACGTCTGCTATAATAAATTCACCAGACTTCTGCTTTGTCATATAGGCAAACTCATTATGTTCTGCCAATTTGGTCTCACTGCCTCATTGGTCTAGTGGTTAGCAGCCTGGGTTCCAGTCCCATGTTGGGCCAATTCGAAATCGATACTGAGTTTTCTATTAACATTTTCTCAATATTTGACTGAAGTTGGGAAAAATTTGGCGGTGTAATCCACCCCCGTGCCTCGTAGAGCACGTTAAGCCGTCGATCTTGGTCCTGGTGGGTCTATGCTCTAAAACCCTCTTTCATATGAGTGAGGAGGCCTGTGCCCAGCAGTGGGACGTTAATGGGCTGCTACTTATTATTGTATTGTGTTATTAATTTCTGTCATATTCTAGTTTCATTAATATATCCCTTCTAATATCTCAGTTTAGTTATATACCCTCTTTACAACGGACATATACAATAACTTAATTATAGGGCACAAAAAGGCGCTCTTAACGCGGACTGCCGCATTGGTCTAGTGGTTAGTATGTTCGACTACAGACATGAGGTCCTGGGTTCGAGTCCCGGGTCGGGCCAATTCAAAATCGATACTGAGTTTTCTATTAAGATTTTCTCAATATTTACCCGAAGTTGGGAAGTTGGCGGTGTGATCCACCCCCGTGCCTCGGAGAGCACGTTAAGCCGGCGGTCCTGCGCCTGATCTCTCTCCGGTTGTATCGAATTCTCGTCATATCGGGCTATGAGAGTAAAGGAATAGAGAGTGCACTTGTGTACTATGCCTGCCACTCCGCAGTGGAGCAGCGTGGTTGGTCTATGCTCTAAAAACCCTCGCTCCTCGGAGTTAGGAGGCCTGTGCCCAGCAGTGGGACGTTAATGGGCTGCTACTTACTTACTTTTACTTACTTATACAAAAGCCCTGTAAAACCAGCTAGAATTCAACAATATTACATTGAAAGTGTGTTAAAATGGCCACGTTCTCTACCTAGTTGCAAAATAAATCAATATATTTCCCATTTAATACCGATTCTTAAAAATATTTAACATTATAAACACATAATTCTTATCATAACAGCTATTAAGATAATGTGAACACGGCACGTGCGCACTGCATTTTTCCTATACCTATTAAGTTTGTTGTGTGTATAAAACGTATATATTTGCAATTAATAGATCAGTAGGTAAACTTTACGACATATACGTATTTATTATCTGATATATACGAGTATAACTAAAATAAAAGTTTGTCAAAACGGAATCGAGAGAAGTACAATAGGAGTGAGAAGAAAAGACAGAGGAAAATTGCAAGACAAGAAAAACAAAATTTAAAAATGCGTATATAACATTCAAGTAACTAACATGGGGGTGGACAGGACATATGCAAAGAGAGACAATAGGAAAATGGACAAAATTAATAACAGAATGGTATCCACTAGACAGCAAAAGGAAAAGAGGTAGACAGGCTAAGAGATGGGACGATGACATCAGAAAAATAGGAGGTCCAACATGGTCTCGAACAGCAAGGAATAGAACGGAATGGAGAGCTTTAGAGGAGGCCTTTGTCGGAAGACAAGTTGACGACACAAAACCGATTGCCGACTAATTATATATATACAAATATAAAAAGATTTAGTCAATAGTATTATAATTTTAGGAAAATAGTTATTAGGTAACCTAAATAGGTATAGGTACATTATTGTAAATTTAACCTAAGGTCAACAATAAAGGCTTTTTTATTTATTATTATTTTTTTTTATATATATAACTATCCGATATATATAGCTTAGATGGTTTGGGCATGTAGAGAGGAAGAACGAAAGGAGACTGACAAAAAGGATTTATGAGTCAAGAGTGAATGCGAAAGTTGGAAGGGGAAGACCAAGGCGAACGTTCCTGGACCAAATCCAGGACATTTTAAATAACGGCCAGGTCAAGAGTACTCTAAACCGACGAACTTGTATGAAAGGTTTAATGAGAATGAAAGAAGCGAAGGAGATATGCAAGGATCGTGGCAAGTGGAAGGATGTTGTATGTATGTATATATAATCATTTACGCCTGTAACAATTCGTCCTTTTTCCATTAATCAAACACTCCCTTTTATTTATTTTAGTCGCTGGGAAATGCTTTAACGCACACTGGATGGAGTATACAGCTCTATCCAGGAGTGTGGGACTCTTCCGTATGGATGTTCGCTAACGCATTCATCTCTGGCGCCCCAGACGAATCCGACTAAAAGGTTCAAGAAAGGGGAAGCAGGCTTACATAATTGCACCGTCTTATACCTGCCCTTCTCTGGGGAGAGGAGCATCGGCCCCAATCGCCCTTTGCCTCTCAGAAGGAGGCAACACTTCCTTTTTACTTTCAATTCGTTATTTGAGATTTCAATAGATTATTTGGATTAATTTTTAATATTTGGATGACCATTAAATTCCTGACATATCTTCCTTTTCCCTCCCTCTAAGTCTCGGAAATCTAAAGATTTAGATTTGAATAAATATAAACAAGACATAGATTGCCAAAGAAATTCATTTTTTCAAAAATTATGTCACTTTAGGTTTACCTTTATATAAACACCAAAGCACGTAAACTTATTTCAACATATTCATTTGTATGATATAGTTATAAAATTATATACTATATATTAATTTCATTTTTTTTTAATAAAGTCCAGCTGTCCAAAAAGTTAAGTAGCAGCAGCACCCATACGAGTGAGGGTTTTAAGATCATAGACTCACCACTCTTTATTTAGAGCATAGACCCATCAGTCAATATTCCTCCTCACTCATAGGAGAGAGGGTTCTTAGAACATAGATTCACCAATCTTTATTCAAAGCATAGACTTTAGACCAGAGACCAATCACTCTCTATTCCTCCTCACTTATAGGGGAGAAAGTTTATAGAGGACTATACCCAGCACTCTCTATTTCGCTCATAGTAGAGAGAGGGTTTTTAATAAATCCACTTCTCCCTATTTAGAAAAGAGACCCGTCACTCTCTTTTCCTCCTCAATTAGAGGACAGAGCATTTTCAGCGCTCTTCCACTTCGTGTTGGCAGTCTGCACGTACCCCAGAAATACTCCGGAGATATACAGGTTTCTCCATATTCTTTCATCATAAAGCATATAATGTATGAATTGTAAAGAAAAATCGAACACGTAAATTTCATTTTTATAAACCGTTAAGGGTCTCTTAACGATTCCTGCTGTGGATTAGAAAGCGCAATTTCTCTTAGAGAATCCACATGTCTAACCACAACACCATCATGGCTTTTTATTAATTCGCTTTAAATTAATTTAGAGGTAATAAAGTAACATAATGCTAATCAGAGTTATAGTGAGATAAATTTATTTACATTCAATTTTGGAAACAATTTATACGTCGACACGTAATTACTAATGTTATTAATTGTTTTAAACTTAAATTTTCGTGGTTTATTAACATATTGACTATTTGAACGGGTACATATCA
Organism: Elymnias hypermnestra; assembly: GCA_015832385.1. Classification (NCBI taxonomy): domain Eukaryota; kingdom Metazoa; phylum Arthropoda; class Insecta; order Lepidoptera; family Nymphalidae; genus Elymnias; species Elymnias hypermnestra. The sequence goes on along the minus strand of JACTOM010000079.1, from coordinate 999,755 downwards.
CGGTATAAACGGTATAATATATAAACATGGTAAGATCTCCGAAGGATCGTTTACCGTATCAATGTCCGGGCGTTTACAAAATTGACTGCAGCTGTGGAAGCTCTTATATTGGGCAAACGAAGCGTTCCATAGCAACTCGTGTGTCAGAACACATAAATGCTGTCAAGCACAACGACATACAAAAATCTGCGATCGCGGAGCACATTTTGCAGCAGGGAACTCAACACTGGATAGAACTTCATAGCCCGAAAGTTCTTTCCACGGACCGCCATTATATGCCGAGATTAGTTCGCGAGGCCATTGAAATTAAAAAATATCCTAATTTCAATCGTGAAGATGGTTTTAAGCTGGCTGATACGTGGAATCCAGTGGTGAAGCTATGCCAAATGAACAAACGACGCAATTTTTCAAAATTAAAACGTGACGTTGTGAGTGTAGTATGCCGACAAATGGATGTGGGTGCCGTGAAAAATAAAAGAATCAGACGTAGGGTAGACAGATTCTGCCCTTGACAGCTTGACACAACCGACCACAGCAGTATCGTCGTGACCACGATCCATGCAACTGGGTCGAAATATCGGCAAAATTAAAAATTAAAAATCGCCATCGTGATATGTACCCGTTCAAATAGTCAATATACTAATGTTATCTCTATATCTGGCTTAATATTATATTATACAAATGGTACATGTGTGTCACTGTTTCATATTAACGAAGAATTATTTTAATCTTGATATATAACATCTCTTAAACGGATGCATCTTCTGATAGTTTAGCCACGAAGACTTACAAATAAATAATTTATAAAAGCAATTATCATTACTAAAGGCTATCAAAACACTTCATCAAATAACAGATGTTATGTTATTTTCGCTGTAAAAAAGCCCTTTAAACCATTGAGACTGTCAAAATAAAGACAAATAGTGAGGAGTCCAAAAAAGGCCTTGTAATGCATAAGGACCTGTATGCCAGAAAAACTATCAAAGAATTAAAAAAAAAATCGATTTACGTCTGATTTTGCTGTAGAGTAAGCACTAGGACCTTTACAGCAAACAGGCTATCAAAGAGGTCATCAAGTTGTCTATATGCGTTTGATTTCTCTATAAAGCAAGTATTAGGAACATGCCACCTGTAAAAGTATCACACAAGTTTATGAAGTAGTCTTTACGCGTTTGTATTTGCTGTAAAACAAGCACGAGGACCTGTGCGCCAGTAATACTGACCAAGCACTGGGATTTTTACAACAAGGAAGGTCATCAAGTTGTCTATATGCGTTTGATTTCTCTATAAAGCAAGTACTAGGAACTTGCCACATGTAAAAGTATCACACAAGTTTATGAAGTAGTTTTTACGCGTTTGTATTTACTGTAAAACAAGAACGAGGACCTGTGCGCCAAAAAAACTGAGCAAGCACTGGGATTTTTACACTAAGGAAGGTCATCACGTTATCTATATGCGTTTGATTTCTCTATAAAGCAAGTGTTAGGAACTTTATGCCTGGCATAGTACCAAAAAAGTTCATAAAGTAGTGTTTGCGCGTTTGTATTTGCTGTAAAACAAACACGAGGACCTGTACGACAGTAACACTACTAAAAAAGTTTATCAAATAGTCTTAATAAAATTGACATCGCTCTGAAGCAAGTACTAGGACCTGTAAGACAGTAACACTACTAAAAGATTTCATCAATATATACGATTGATTTTGCTCTAAACCAAGTACCAGGACCTGTACGACAGTCGTCGTCGTCGTCATCGCTTCAACCGATGGACGTCCACTGCTGGACATAGGTCTCACGAAATGATGCCCACAAGGCCTGATCTTGTGCCGCCTGGCTCCAGCGGCTACCGGCGATCCTCCTTATATCGTCGGTCCACCTTGTGGGGGGTTTTCCTACACTGCGTCGTCCAGTGCGGGGTCGCCATTCCAGCACTTTCCGACCCCAACGTCCATCGGTTCGTTGGACTATGTGCCCCGCCCATTGCCACTTCAGGTTCGCGATTCGTAGGGCTATGTCGGTGACTTTGGTTCTGCTACGGATCTCCTCATTTCTGATTTGATCGCGTAGAGAAACTCCGAGCATAGCCCTCTCCATCGCACGCTGAGTGACTCTGAGCTTTCGAATAAGGCCCATAGTCAGCGACCGCGACAGTGGTCGCTGACTATGTATGACAGTGACTACTAAAAAAGTTCATCAAATAATCTATATAAAATTGATTTTGCTCTGAAGCAAGTACTAGGACCTTTCGGCCACTGTAGCTGTGATTAAAGGTCATCAAATAGTCTATATACGAATGGTTTTGCTCTGTAGCAAGTACTAGGACCTTTCGACCAGTATAGATGTGATGAAAGGTTATCAAATAGTCTATATATGATTAATTTTATTCTGAATCAACTAATAGGACCTATACCATAATATCATTACTTAAAAAGTTCATCAAATAGTCTATATACGATTGATTTTGCTCTGAAGCAAGTACTAGGACCTTTCGGCCAGTGTAGCTGTCAAAAAAGGACATCAAAAAGTCTGTGTACGTTGCGAAAATTTTGTCATTTCATCAAAAATCACATTTTATCTCCCAAACTAAACATCCAACTGGAATCCATTCATACAGATAATAAATCCAAGATGTCGTCACGGCATGGCGTGTCACAAAAAAAGAGCGATTTTTCACGATCATCCTCAACCCTCCGTGTCACTCCCTCGGTTTCGATTATTTTGTATTAGTTTAATCTTTGCTTGAGGGTAGATGCCCTATATATGCCCTGTTTATCACGTGATCAGCAATGTTATAATCACATGTTTGAAGTGAAGCTTCTTTAAGGGTAAAATTTTTACTGATGAAACGCGTGATTACCGTCATTCGTTCGAATGTTAGGTTAGCTTTACACTTTTAACATTTTAATGACAATTAAATTCATTAAATTAGTAACATATCTCCCTTTTCCCTCTTTCTAAGTCTCGGAAATCTAAAGTTTTACTTTTGTATAAAACGAGACTTAAAATTAGTTAGCCAAAGAACTTTAGTTCACTTTAGACATGTGTACTTTGTACGCACGCACTTTTAACTTTTTTGAATAAACCTTAACTTCTATATCATATATTTACTATATTATAACTTTAATTGACACAATGGAACCTGTAACAAAGCTAGCAAAAGTCCTGGGTTCGATATCAAATTATGTTTTATATTATTATTTATTATAATTGCCACTAAAACTTTTTAACAACTATTATATCTTCAAATATAGACGTTTTCTCATATTTCCAATAATGTTGATGATATGTATGTAAACACGAATGAAGTGAAACATACATATAACTGTTCGCCTCGCCCGATCACACTTTTGTAACACTTTCTTAACTCGTTCACCAGCTTACTCCAAGTTATAAAGAATCTTCGTTTCAAAAAAACGAATGTACTTTAGACCATATTATTGAAGTGAAATATATATATATACCCGTTCGCCTTGCCAGATCACAACTGTCGTAACGCTCTCGTCACGTATGCACCAGCTTATTTCCCAAGTTATAACAAAGTTTCGTTTCAAAAAGCGACTGTACTTTAGACCACTCGGCTTAAATTAAATAGACATATACGTATACCTGTTCGCCTTGCCCGATCACACTTATTGTAACGCTCTCGTCACGTATTCGCCAGCTTACTCCCCAAGTTAATTGTTTATAATTTAAGTATCATTTTAAAAAACCAATGTACTTTAATCCCGACTGAAATGGAACATATATTCGCGTTCGCCTTGCCTGATCACACTTTTCGTGACGCTCTCGTCAGGTATTCACCAGCTTACTCCACAAGTTATAAACAAGTTTCGTTTCAAAAAGCGACTGTACTTTAGACCACACGACATAAATGAAACATATATTCGCGTTCGCCTTGCCCTATCACACTTATTGTAACGCTCTCGTCACGCATTCACCAGCTTGCTCACCAAATCAAGCATTCATAAAGTATCATTTAAAAAAACTTAATATACTTTAGATCACACGACTGAAATGTAATATAGATACCTGTTCGCCTCGCCTGATCACACTTTTCGTAACGATCTCGACACGCCTTCACCAGCTTACTCTCCAAGTGATAAAGAAGTTAAAATTAAATTAAATATACATATTTGTATACCCGTTCACCTTGCCCGTTCACACTTATTGTAACGCATTCGTCACGCAGTCGCCAGCTTACTCCCCAAGTCAACCGTGCAAGTAGAAGTTTCACTTTAATATATATTAATTAATTACGTAACTGTAGGCCAGAGGTTTTATTTCCAACGAAATCACAGTCGTATATAAGTAATTAATTGCATTATTTAGTGTATTCAAATAGCAGTATACAAGAAATGAGCTCGAATCTCATTGATCGGGTAATAGAAATAATTTAGCATTCAAGCATTCAGTTTATTTATGCAAAAAAGCTAAGCGTTTTGTCACGACGGCAATACAAAATATATTCATCAATATTAAAACGACATCATTCGATAAAGTTTTTGTTGGAATAACAGGAAATCTGTGGAAATTATCTATAATTTCGTCAGATTTCCTCTTATATTGTATTGGCGTAACGCCCTCTCACAGTTTTTTATGGATTCAGCAAGTTCAGCTGAAAAAAATGTCTGAAAAAGCAAATGCCTCGCTGTGCACGCAGATGGCGTTGTTGCGATCTAAAATCACCACGGTGGATTTTTTCGATTAAAAACTATTGTTAAATTGACGATTTACTTACCCAGTTTTATGTTACTGTAATCTTTTTATCGTTTTACAAATGTTTATTATAAAAAATGTATGTTTTTATTCAGATTTCTATTCCAAAATGTTATAACTCGTTGAGGTAATATTTTCCTGTTCCAATCTCACTACAATTCATTCGATTTTTAAAAAATTATTACCTGTGTTTTTTTCGTTCTTAAAAAAAGGCAATTGTATTTGACTTACAGCCGTACATCCCTGAAAAAGGCAAATGTATTAACCATACATCCCTATTATAAACCAATATTTAAATTGAAGCGAAATATTTAAAATTAAAAATAAAATAATGTAACGAATTATGCATTATATAATAAAATAATGTAAGTTATATTGATATCAATTAAACAATATTAATTGAAATGAATCATTTAAAAATTATAACTTGAGCGTCTTGAAATATGTTTTGATTATTATTAATATATCTTTAACCCCACAATTTTTATATTTTAATAGACGTCAAATATTTAAAACGTAAGCTTACTGAGAAATCATACCTATTTTATTTTACATAATAAATTCTTATTTAAATAGTGTTGGAATTCGTTCTAATTTTAAAAAATTTGAACGAATTCTAACTTTTTTTAATCCCTTGATAACGGCAAATGTATTATATCAAACAGTACTTTTAAACAGATTGAAAAAGCGTTTTTATTATTATAAATAAACAATAAAACTACATTACACTTTAAAGATTATTCTTTATTAACACTTTCAATCAAAAGGTTTACAAATACACTTGTTTCCTAAACTGAACGTATCTAAAATATGATTGAGCCAGTATATTTTTGTTACCACCACTGTCTTTAACACATTTATTACCACATATATCACTGTATAACTTTATATTGGCTTATAATATGAATAGATTTGCAATATACAAGTTCCAAACGAAATAATAACTGTTAAAATAGACAAAGCGCGTTAAGAGGTTAGGAAAGCATTTTATTGACGGGACACCTAGCGCCACCTTCAAAATAACACAAAAAAGGAATCTAATTACTTTTATAATGCAGGGAAATTTAATAAACATCGTTAACTGTGGGAAATTTCGAAGGAAAAGGCCAACGTAATTCGGTGGTGTTACACCAACTTAACCCTTTACTGCGCATGTCCCTATACATAAGTAGGTGAGGGAAAAAAACACAAATTTATACCGGGTAAATTTTAAACCTATACTTTTTTTTCCTCTCCCGCATTTTTATGTCGATCCTTTCTATGTGTGCGTTGTGCCAGTTTTAATTACGTATCGACTTAATTTGCCTGCGAGCCTGGCTGTTTCTGGGTACCTTTCAAACGTTTTCACAGTGAGAAATATTGTTTTTAATCATTCATTGTTGATTGTTCGTTGTTTACTGTTTGTTTGTGTGTTTAGGTTATGTTATGGTGGCCGTTGATGTGATAACTTCATAGTTTTGGTGGGAAAACGATGTGATGTGTATGTGGAGATGGATTTGTGAATTAGGTTCTTTATAGTCCCCACATCATGACCACGTGAACAGGTGAGTTCTTTATAATACACACATTGTTTTATACTTATATAATTATTGTACCTAGTACTATCAATTACAGAGTATATTAAGTGTTATAATTTATCGATGACGTATGATAACCACCTGTTGATGACCAAAGCCATGACTACTCTATGTTTCACGTTGAATATGGATTTATTGTTTATTAATAACTTATATATACAGTTTGCTTAACGACTTTAATAGGTGTTATTATTTATTCATTGTATTTTTAATCGCTTATTGATATAGACGAATGGTTGGCAAATATTTCTGTAATACACTTAGTATTACATTTTATATTAGGCAACTAAAAGAGTTCGTTCGTTTTTTTTTTAAATTGTTTACTTATATGAATTGTATATCGCAAGCATGATAAAATATTGGAGTAATTTTTAGTGCATTTAAAAGCTGATATTAACATATCATTAAATGTGTTAGATATTTTTATTTAGTTTAAATAAAACTGTAAAAATTTTGGTAAAGTATGGCCGTGTCAAATGCAATAACTCCTTCTTGATTTTTTACAGTTTTATTTATAGTAAAGAGACTTATCTAAAACTTTAAATGATACTTATTAATATCAGCTTTTAAATGCATAGTTCACATGAGTAAACAATAAATGAAAACCCCAAGAACTTTTTTGGTTGCCTAACACTTTGAAACACATGCTTTAGAATCGTAAATATTATATCGTTTGGGGTTAAACTTTAGCATTAACTGTTTCGCTTTTATTTTAGTAAATTAAAATAGGAAAATTAAGAATTTTTGTCCATTTTCTGAGTCGTTTACTGGGCTATAATCTTACTCAAACTTAGAGATATAAAAGTTTTATTATTACTGTTTCGTCAATTTCTATTGCAGACAGTTTAGGGCTTATCTGTGATCATACCTAATAGTCATTGATGATACAGTCTATGATGGAAGCGCTCTAATCTTGTAAGAGGCAATTTACCACTTATAGTTCCTAGATAACATCGTACTGGAACACAAATCTCTTTGCATGGTGGTACGTCTTTGCTAGTAGGGTGGTAACTAGCTAGAGCCAAGGCCTCCCACCAGTCAATGTTAATAAAGTTTTCCTGATATTGCTATAGAATTAGAATACTTTATTAACCACCACAAAAGATAGTGAAAACAGTCACAGAAGGGAGACAGAAAGTGGGCGGTATTTGTTAAATAAATAGATATAAATTCTGTGTTCAAGTCGACTCAAAAAGCATTTTTGAATAGTCAATAGTCTGTCCTTTGGTAACAAATCTATAACTGGTTCGAAAAGTGATTTCCACTGAGCAGAAACTGGTAATAAACTCAATGGTTACTCTTTTAAATATAGTTTTATAGGTTACAATGTGTAATATAATGCTTGTGTGAAACTGGAATCAAGTCCAAACGTTATCATCGCTAAAATAATCTTCAACATTATAATATGCCTTTTGTAAAAGGATGCTATTGACATATTTCTTAAATTTATGTGGAGGCAAACCCAAAACTGATTGTATCTTTCTATTTTGACGGCCTCGCTGGCGCAGTGGTGCGAGTATTCGCTTTGCTAGCGGAGGTCCCGGGTTCGATCCCCGGTAGGACGAATTTAGGAAATTGTATTTTCTAATTTGTCTGAGTCTGGACTGGTGGGAGGCTTCGGCCGTGGCTAGTTACCACCCTACCAGCAAAAACGTACCGCCAAACAAAGAGATTTGTGTTCCGGTACGATGCTGTGTAGAAACCGTAAGGGGTATATCGCCTCTTAACAGATTAGCGCGCTTCCATCTTAGACTGTATCATCACTTACCATCAGGTGAGATCACAGTCAAGCGCTAATCTGTCGGCAATAAAAAAAAAATCTTTTTAAAACTCGTATGCTCAACCCGTCAAATGATTTCTGAACCTTTTTCACCCTAAAATATAGCATTACAACTTTGTTTGTATTTCTTCTGTTTAAATTGTAAACCTCGCTTTTTATCTATATTATATACAATATATACATACATAACACTGCTTGAAATATAAATATATATAACACAATTTAAATCCATGCCTATTTTTAACGTCGTTTATTATACTGATGAAAACATTCAGTGCTTCACATGCTTCTTGTATGAAGAGATGCTATTGTACTGGAGTAAATAGCAGCCTATTTACGTCCCACTGCTGGTCATGGGCCTTACTCTTTAGGGATATGATTTTAAGATCTTAGTTCCGCCACGCTTGTGGGTTGACAGGCAATTATTTATTTTTAATAAACAGATCTACTTAAAGTTAAGTAAATCCCATCTCCACGTCTTGAGCTTTTGTTTTTAAAAACTAGAGCTAAATCCTTACCCTATCTGTCTTTTCATAATAAATTGAAAGCTACAAAACATATTTTCATGCTTTTTTCAGTAATAGATAAAGTGATTCTTGAGGAGGGTTTATGTTGAAAAAAAATAAACCGCTTCGGAGATTTGATTGAAATTGCTGCCTAATCCCTTGTAGATAAAACAAAACAATGTATGATTGGATAGTACCTTTTTTATAAATCTACCAAAAAGCCTTCGATGGCATATATCTATCTATTAAAGATAACTCACTACACACATATACCAGAATTACTCCAAGTTTTCTCACGATCGACAATTGGAAGAGTAATAGTCAATTTATTAAGTTAATTAAACATTAAAATATATTAAACTGGAACTGAATATTATTCTACAGTGTTATTTTATTACACGCGTACATAGTATGTTAAAAAAATAACACAAATAAGCATGTTTGTTTAAAATGTATGCAAGTGTTAACGCCCCTTACGTCAGTCATTGATGTTTATGGAGATACACAGGGTTTCGCTAATTTTGTTAAAGATATTGTTGCTGTAAAGCAAGAATGACCTAACCAAAAACTATTATATCGTCTCATTATTTATGCTGGATTGCCTAAAATCTTTCAAATGGGCTCCTAAATTTACGGGGGTAAAATAGAAAATAATGAAGTCGCTTCAGCTGTTTGTTTGCTAATTTCTTTTAAAATACTCAACGGATTTTTATGAAATTTTCTGCAATAAATAGAATGATTCAATTATAAAGTTTAAATTTATAATACGTACATATTACAGAAAATAAAAGCTGAAAAAATCAAAGATTTATAATGTATTATGACGAAGATATTTTTGTGCCCTTTAATCGCAATCAATGGTGAAATCTTACGAGATAGATCAAACTAATGTTCTACGGAATTATATATCTTAAAAAGATTGATAAAAAAGTCCCTAATAGTATATATTTATCTCTAAAGAATAACCCACAGTAACCAATTTTATCTTCAATATATAACAAAAAAGTATGCATTAATTACCAAGCTATGATATACAGTACAATATTGTTTTTTATACAAATAAATATATTATATACGTTGTATATTTCATGCAGATCAAAATCGTTTTTATCAGCATTTTATTAGAATGGATATCTTAGAAGATATAAGAGATTTAAAAGGGGAAGCCTGCGTAAATACGTCGACATCACGATAGCGTAAGTAAAGATTAAATACCAGGTTTTATATAAACTACGAATATATTTAAACGATTTAATGAATATAGACAAATTAATTACGTGGTAAACAGATTGATTAATGGCTATCTTGACAAATTGCATGATTTATTTACTATCAAAACGCAAACATGCAAAAAACAACAACGTGCTAAGGAAATCGGATGTTGACATGAATCTGTGTAATAAAAATTGAAAGAATGGCGTAAATATTGACTGCCTCATTAACCTAGTGGTTAGTTTATTCGGCTACAGACATGAGGTTCTGGGTTTTATTAAGAAATCTTCAGTATTTTCCCTGTGTTGTGTAGTTGTCGGTGTGCTCTATCCCCGTGCCTTGGATAGCACGTTTAGCCGTCGGTTCTGCACCTGATCTCTTTCAGGTTGTGTCGGATTGTCGGCACATCCCACTATAAGAGTAAAGGAATAGAGAGTGACACATAAACTTGTGTATTATGCCTGCTAAATCACAGTGGAGCAGCGTGGTAGGTTTGTCTATCTCACATGAATTTCGAGGCTTATGTCCAGCACTGGGACGTTAATAGCCTACAAAATTGTATTGAGTCTGGAGGTGGGAGGCTTCAGTCGTCTCCAGTTACATTCCTTCTGTAGATACCATGAAGGGTAAATTGCCTCTTACCAGATTAAAGCGCTTTCATCTTAGATTGCATCATAAATCTAAAAATTTCTGGTGCAAAAACTAGAAGCCATTGCTATAAGATGGACTTCATTATCCTTATTTCAGAGTTACTTCTACCTACGGACGAACACAGATGGTTAAGGTTGATAAATACCACAGTAAAGAGATAAATATAAAATACGGCGTTCCACAAGGTAGTGTTCTGGGTCCTACCCTATTTTTTATATACATTAATGATTTATATAATATAAAGTTGCACAATAGTCAAGTTTTCTTGTATGCAGATGATACTGCCGTCATCTTTACTGTCCAAATTTAGAAAGGTGTACGAAATCATGCTGAGAATGGACTCAATTGCAAGAATCTTGGCTTAACTTGAATCTATTAACACTAAAACCAACTGCATATGCTGTACAATGCGTGAACGTTCCTAACCGTCGAATGACTTCGAAATAAGGATTCATACCTGTTTAAAAATAAGAGCTGATGTGGTCTGTGGTTCACCTTTGAATAAAGTATCGAACATTAAGTACCTCGGTGTGATGATAAATTTTCGCATGACTTAGTATAGTCATATTGATCTCGTAGCAAATAGAATAAGGAAATTTATACGGACTTTTAAAACTTAAGACAAGTAGCCTCAAAAAAATCTTAAAAACCGTTTACTTAGCATTGGTTCAATCTATTATATCCTATTGTATTACTGTATGGGGAGGAGCAGCCAAAACTAAATTTCTTATGTTAGAAAGATCCTAAAGATCTCTATTAAATATCATGTTTTTTAAACCTTACTGAACTGCTTCATTTTAACTCCGGATTATTCTCAGTAATTGGCATTGATATATCTTATCAAACACAGATTTCTATAGAACTACTTTTGCCCTAAACCAGTACTGCTCACATTCCAATTATTAATATTAGAAGAGAACTTAATATATTTCCCCTCAAATTACGAGAGGCCAAAGATATTGTAAATAAATACTTATTACCATTAAATTATGACAAAGTGGAAGACTTACTAAAACGTATAGTGTGAAATATAAACAGACATACTTACTTTAATATTATATTTTGAAATACGGCTTACCTAATTCTCTTTACTTATTAAGATCTATCACACTTACAAGACACAGTAAATACAATCTCTCATACGTTTACACTGCCTCATTGGTCTAGTGGTTAGCATGTTCGACTACAGACGTGAGGTCCTGGGTTCGAGTCCCGGGTCGGGCCAATTCAAAAATCAATATTGAGTTTTCTATTAAGATTTTCTCAATATTTGCCCGAAGTTGGGAAGTTGGCGGTGTGATCCACCCCCGTGCCTCGGAGAGCACGTTAAGCCGTCGGTCCTGCGCCTGATCTCTCTCCGGTCGTGTCGGATTCCCGTCACA
>JACTOM010000079.1:974509-987804 GCA_015832385.1 Elymnias hypermnestra | reverse complement strand
GTGTTGTTTTTGGCCAAAAAGTCGCGCACAAGCAACGATGTGTGAGCAGGGGCGTTATCGTGGTGCAAAAGCCAATTTTTGTTCTTCCACAAATCCGGGCGTTTCTGGCGGATTGCTTCGCGCAAATTGCGCATAACTTGCAGGTAATATTCCTTATTGACCGTTCTTCCCTGTGGCAAGAACTCATGATGCACCACGCCCCTGCAATCAAAGAAAACTGTCAGCAAAACTTTCACATTCGATCGAACTTGGCGCGTTTTTTTCGGTCTTGGTTCGTGCGGCAGCTTCCATTGAGATGATTGAGCTTTGGTTTCCACGTCATAACCATAAACCCACGATTCGTCACCAGTTATGACCCTCTGGAGCAAATTTGGGTCGTCGCGGACAGAGTTTAACATCTCATTAGCAATGTTCATGCGATGCTGTTTTTGGTCACAATTGAGCAATTTTGGTACGAATTTCGCGGCGACCCGTCTCATGCCCAAATCATTGATAAAAATCGAATGGCACGAGCCAATCGATATGTTTAGGTCCTCAGCAACTTCTCTAACGGTGATTCGACGATTGGCCAATACCATTTTCTCCACTTCATTAATTTTTTCGTCTGTTGTTGAAGTGCTCGGGCGTCCGGAACGCTCTTCGTCGTTCACATCTTCTCGGCCTTCTGAGAACATTTTGTACCACCGATAAACGTTGCTTCGGTCCAAGGTAGCTTCTCCGTATGCCACAGTCAACATTCGGAATGCATCCGCGCACTTAATTTCGTTTTTCACACAAAATTTGATACAGGTTCTTTGATCCATTTTTTTGAATAGGTAAAAATCGAAGACGATCCAAAACACGTGCAAGCAAAGCAGCTATCAACAATTAAATGAACATTCAAAATGGCCGAGCTTGTCGGCATAAGTGAGAGACATGAGTACCAACATAACGCCACAAAAAATTCGAAATTCGAATATACGTAACCCGCGAAAATTCAAAATTCGCGATACTTTTTCAACACACCTCGTACTATGCCTGCCAATCCGCAGTGGAGCAGCGCGGTGTGTCTATGCTCTAAAAACCCTCGCTTCTCGGAGCGAGGAGGCCTGTGCCCAGCAGTGGGACGTTAATGGACTGCTACTTACTTACTTAATTGAAAATAATTATATACTGTATAAGATCTTGAGTCAAGTTCTCCATTATGTTATTTTTCACTATTGTCTTTGTTTATTCTTATTTCTTCAATTGTTTTTGTTATAGTTAAGGAAGAGCGGCGTCCTCTGCCACAGGGGTAACTTCCACCCTTAAAAGAAGGCTCCAACCTTTTTATATGTTAAAAGTGCTGAAGTTAACGATATAAACTATGTTTTTTTTAACATTACTTAATCAATAACTAACTAAGTCATTTAGCATTTGTCTATAATCTCATACATACATAGCATCACGCCTCATTTCCTTCGGGGTAGGCAGAGATTCTTGCAAATCTCGTCGTCGTCGGTTTAGTATACTCTTAACCTGGCCCTTATTTAAAAAGTCATGGATTTGGTCCAGGGGCGTTTACCTTGGTCTTCCCCTTCCAAATTTCCTGTTCACTCTTGACTCATAAATCCTTTTTGTCAGTCTCCTTTCATGCATTCTCTCTACGTGCCCAAACCATCTAAGCATACCTTTCTCAATTTTAGTCACTACGTCTTCTTTTATACCACAACGTTCTCTTATCACTCTATTTCTTATTTTATCGCTCAGTTTCAACCCACTCATACTTCTCAACGCTCTCATCTCTACCGCATTTATTTTACTTTTGTGATTCTTCAGATGATAAGCCATGATAGTGAAACTTCTTTAAGCGTGTGAGGGTAAAATTTTTGTTTTGTTTTTGGGGATGACTTCGGACGATTTATTTGCTACCAGCTTAGACTGTAGTTAATTCAAGCGTGAACTAAATTTGATAGATTTAGTGATTGCCAGTATCGTACCATGTCAACTACTTGTTGACATGACACGATTGTACTGTCTCAAGTCGGGCAATCGATATAAGCATTTTTCTTTTTATGTCATGTGTATTACCTATTTCGCATCTTGCCAATAGCCGTAATAAAATATGCATAGAGATACGAACAGACAATAGAAAAATACAAAAATAAATCAGTTACAAAGTGACCGTTACTAAGGGTGCGTGTAATTATATAAGTGATGTGAATTTCTAAAGAAAACCCTTGGGATAAGTTTTAATTTATAAGATTTTATACCTATAAATACAAAACCGTTTTTTTCAGATCGTCGTTAGTGTAACATAACATAAAAATCATAATCTTTGTTAGTCTTTCATGAACATTTAAGTCCCAAGAGCAACGTCATTTGACCCGCGGGGCGATCTACTGTCATTTCCGTTTGGTGAGAAGTTTTTATTTACTGCTGACAGGTTATCGCTTGATTGTAACTTCAGCTGATGATAAATGAAGAGGTAATTTTTCTAGTTCTAACTTATAAAGCCTCCAGAATGTTTTTTTTTTAAGGAATCGAACTCACGAACTTAAAGTCTCCCATTACACACATCGGGAAGGCATCAATGTTAACGCCTCGAGTTTGATTTTTACAATCTCAAGGCGGGTACTCATAAAATATATTGTGTATACTCTAAAGCTTGTAAAAATCCCAGTTCATTATAACAGCAATAAATAACACCGTCCTGGATAAGGATACGGACAAAATAATGGTGGGTGTTCCGCAAAATGTAAAAAGAAACCCATTCCAACATAAAACCGCTTAAAAATACGTCTTTTGAAGCGAAATCTTGGTGGGTATTGAATGAGAATGAGCCGTCACGATCAGTTGCATAATGCTCGCGAATTCTCTGAGATAATAAATGAATCCTAAGTATTTATACTTCTGAGCTAATATTATTTATTTATTACTAACTTTTGGTAACAATGATATATTTTGAAACCATTATATTTTAATATGATTTAATAAAATAATGACGTAACAAATGGTGTGATATAACAATAAAAATGACTAAAACGTAAAAAAATCTATAAATTGAACTTTTATATATATAGACAATCTAATTACTTGAATTAATAACACCTATAATAAATTTTTCTTGTGATATCCTGACCCCTAAACTGAGGAAGCCCTTATTTTATGGGTTGGTGCCTTCCCGAAACAGTGAACACAAAAGATCCTTACTAATGTTATAAATGCGAAAGTAACTGTATGTGGCGCTTTCACGACAAAACTACTAAACCGATTTAAATTAAATTTGGTTCACAGATAGTCTACGATCTGGGAAAAGGTAGAAAGGGTGTGAATTTTTGCTTGAAACTAACTTTTTAGGCTGTGTATCACCATCCTTACTAATATTATAAACTCTGTAAGCTTAGCTTGTCTGTGTATCGGTAAGCTTTTCACACAAAAACTATTAATTATTAGTTAGTAACACTAAAATATTGTGAATTATTAAGCAATATAGTGGCAACACCTAAGTTCACACTTAATTATGAAATACGAAGTAACATTAAGGGTAGAACAATTGAGAGGACATTTGTGGTGTGGTTGGTTTAAGAGAAATAGTGCTGAATTGTGTTAATTCTAATAGTGAAATAATTATTAGTATAGTGCAAGTTATTCCTTGTAACACTGTACAGCCGCATTTTGTTGGCTCCCGTAATTTGCCCGCGATTCTTAACCGAAATAAGCGCCGACTGCCCCTCCCCGTACGGACGTTTTTGTGTCGATTGCCCCGCGTTGCGAGTCTTGGCTCTTGGGACTTAAATGTTCATGAAAGACTAACGAATGTTGTGATTTTTACGTTTGCTAATAGTTGAACTATACAATATTACTTTTGTTAATTAAATTAAGACTAGTGTAGCGTCATGTTACGCTAAACTCTGAGACAGAAAAAAAAATCCGTCTTGTATTTATAGGCCCATCATATTCTAAAACACAAATAATCACTAATAAATACTCATCGTTTATAAAATGCCACAAAAAACTTAACGATCTTCAACGCGACACATGTACCGTTAGTAACGGTCACTTTGTAACAGATATATTTATTTTTTCTATTATCTGGAGTTATCTAGACGCAAATTTTGTTACAACAGTTACCGAGAAGTGAAATAGATGATACACATTATGACTTAAAAAGAAAGAGATGCTCATATTTCTGATTGCACGAGTGGTGACAAAGCTATCGTATCAAGTCAACTAGTAGTTGACATAGGCATTGGGTTTTTATAAAATACTGATCCGTTTTAAATTTAATTTGATATACAGGTAGTCTGCCTGAGAAATGACAATAAGATCTTTACTTTGTTCCACCATTAATGTATTTATACGTATGTTTTTTTTTATTGCTGACAGATTAGCGCTTGACTGTGATCTCACCTGATGTTAAGTGATGATATAGACTAAAATGGGAGCCTCTAATCGGGTAAGAAGTAATTTACCTCTACGGTTTTTATACAGCATCATATCGAAACACAAATCTCTTGCTTGGTTGTACGTCTTTGCTGGTAGAGTGGTAACTAGCCACGGCCGAAGCCTCCCACCACTCCAGACTCAGACAAATTAGAGAATACAATTTCCTAAATTCGACCTACCGGGGATCGAACCCAGGACCTCACCTAGCAAAGCGAATACTCGCACCACTGCGCCAGCGAGGTCAAATGGCCGTATGGGTTTTATTTGTAAAATGATTAGCTTAAATTATTCAAAGCTTTATTTCTAAAATATCAATTGTAATAAGAAATAAGCCATCATTTATCAGTTATACGTATTCAAAGCTATACCCTATAGATCAGTGGTCATTTCCATTGATTGCCACGGTAATGACCATCCTGTTTGTGGTCGACCGCTAACGACATTGGTTCCTACACCCAATTCCAGATGACGATAGACGAGATATTGTGGGGTAATTTATATTATACACTAGCAAATACACGTGACTTTACAGATAGATAGATAGACACTTTATTACAAAGATGTAAACAAAATCACAGCAAACCTTATATAATAGTGAAGGAAAAACACCTAAAAGGCGGTCTCATTGCAAAACAATCTTTAACTTTCGAATTGTATTTTCTAATTTGAATCTAGTGGGAGGCTTCGGCCATGGCTAGTTACCACTCTACCAGCAAAGACGTACAACCAAGCAAGAGATTTGTGTTTCGATACGATGCTGTATAAAAACCGTAGGGGTAAATTACTTCTTACCAGATTAGAGGCCCCCATTTTAGACTATATCATCACTTATCATCAGGTGTAATCATAGTCAAACGCTGAAATGTCGGTAATAAAAAAATACAACCTTTGGCCTCGTTGGTCTAGTGGTTAGCATGTTCGACTACAGACATGAGGTCCTGGGTTCGAGTCCCGAGTACGGCCAATTCGAAAATCAATATTGAGTTTCTCTATTAAGATTTTCTCAATATTTGCCTGAAGTTAGGAAGTTGGCGGTGTGATCAACCCCCGTGCCTCGGAGAACACGTAAAGCCGTCGGTCCTGCGCCTGATCTCTCTCCGGTCGTGTCGGATTCTCGCCACATCGGATTATGAGAGTGAAGGAATAGAGAGTGCACTTGTGTACTATGCCTGCCAATCCGCAGTGGAGCAGCGTGGTGGGCCTATGCTCTAAAAACCCTCGCTCCTCGCAATGTGGAGGCCTGTGCCCAGCAGTGGGACGTTAATGGGCTGCTACTTACTCACTTTTTTTTTTGGGTAAACTAAACTTTGCCCGACGACCACGCAAAACCTACCGCCACTTTTTAAATATCTGATATCTTCTAAGATATTCAATTTAGTGATATACTGTTAAAGGCATTTTTGATCTACATGTAATATACAATGTATATTATGTATTTAATTGGATAATAGACAATACTATCTAGTATAAAATAGCTTGGTAAATAACACATATTTTTTGTAATATGTAATAGATAAAAATGGTTATACTGGATTATCTTTTAAAGATAAATATATACTATTTAGGACTTTTTTACCGATCATTTTATGATGTACAATTCAGTAGAACAATAATTTAATTTATCTTGTAAGGTTTAGCCAGTGTTTACGATTAAAGCCCACAGAAATGTCAGTTACGACATCAAATTATCTATGTTTAAAATTCTCGGATTTTATATACTATAAGATGTATGTATTATACATATAAACCTTGCCATTGAATCACTCTATCTAATAATAAAAACTGCATTAAAATCCGTTTAGTAATTTAAAAGATATAAGGTAACATATTGCGGAAGCGACTTCACTTTGTACTATACTTGGTAATAGTAAGAGCTGATTTTATTTACATTAGCGTTACATAGTCGTGTATGACACTTCATTCTCGTTCAATACCCACTAAATAGACGTCTAAACAAGTTTTCACTTGTAAAACTTAAATTTAATATCACTTAATCAATCTAAGCACGCTACCGCAATTACGCGGTGTCTTGTAAAAAAATAAAAGTGAAGTTCATGTTTACAAGTGTAATAACCTTTATTCGAACCTTGTACCTTCTAACAACATAATCCAAGTGGCAATAAAATAAATAGTTCTAACAAAGATCGGCCCACAAATGAGTTACATACAATAATATCAAGTTGGAGTCCTATCTTATATTGAGGGTTCCTTAATAACGAAAGTATTTCCTGTGAGTTAAGCCTGTGCCCAGCCATCATCATCATCTCAACCGATAGACGTCTACTGCTGAACATAGATCTCCTCCAAGGATTTCCCTAATACACGGTCTTGTGCGGTTTGTAACCATCGGCTTCCGGTGACCCTTTTCAGGTCATCTGTTACCAAGGTCGGGAATAGTGAGGCTACCAGGACCTAGGGGCCGCGACCGTGTATTTTGTATCATGAAGGGATGTGCCAGTAATCACCACGCTTGGCCATTTGAGACATCTAATGAATGGTTATACCGCCATTATCGGCCGACAGAGCCTCGTTGGTTAATCAGCAGGCAGCGCGGGCAGGTGAGGTTGGCCATTGGAGAGACTGACTGCGTCTCTCCCTTACACCCTAGCCCAGCATTGGGATGTTAATAGATTGCTACTTACAAGGTTGAAACATAACGATAATCGATGGAAGTGTTGGGCAAAATCAAACTGGATACTTGAAGTATGAAATGTAAGAAATAGTTCATTGAAATGTTACAATTGAAGGACCAAATATTGCATTTTTTTAGAGGAAGTAATTTTAATTTTATTGCATCTGTTTATAGAAGCTTAACCCCAACTTTGGGGGCTTGTCGCCCTTATAACCCGGCCACCATCTTGGAAAAAGGGATGCAATCCCCTTTTTAGCGATATCCCGGAAACTATGCGTCCTACGAAAAATTCATTAAAATATAATTTGTAGCAAATTGCTTTGCCTACAAATATGATTATATAACATATTGACCTAAATTTAAAATTAAAGAAGTTATTATCAAAAACGTGTGAAAAATTCTTTTCTTTTTACTAAGGTATAGTGGGATATTCCTCTTCTATAAATCAACAAAAGACATTATACCTTTTAGGGGAAACTCACTGTTCTTTCATACAAATCAGTAATTCAAAAGCATTCAAGTTCAATCCTTATCACTTACTATCTTAATCATATAAGGTCAGTAACAGCCCTATAATGTCCTACTGGTGGGAAAATGCTTCCTCCTTTATAGAAGGGAGGGTTTTTAGAGCGTAGACCCACCACGTTGCTTCACTGCGACTCTATGCCCTAAAACCCTCTCTTATATGAATGAAGAGGCCTGTGTCCAGCAATAGAACTTTTTATTTATGCACCCCGATCAGAGTAAGATCTGATCAGGAGTGTGGGATTCGCTGGTAAACCAGAATACCCACTAAAACCCAGCAATACGCTCCACATTTTTTTGTGGAGCACCAGATGATTGGTAGACGCAATATACCCCGGGAATGATAATAGAGCTGCTACCTACCTTACTATTTAAATTTTAATAATTAAAGTTTTCAGGCCATACTGCTTCAGTGACTTTTCTTTTTTTATCCTACTTCAAAATACAGGGATAATCAATTATTACGTATTCTTTTTTAGAGCTCTCCTAAGTATACTGATATGAAAAATATTGGGCTACTTGAAAAGTCTTCAAAGTATTACCGTAATATATTGTCGTTACAATTATTATTATATTTGGAGTCGTCGTGGAATACCGGCAACACCACAGGGAGTGTTGCGGGTTATACTGGACTCTTACCGGCTAAATCTCGGCGAGGTCACGGGAACACTGTCTCAGCGGACTCTTCCGCGATCCTTACTAAAGAAAGCCCATCAAGTGGGACCATCTTCGTCGATACCATGGCCCTTTTACTCTCAAAACCTCCATGCCCGGAGCATCTATTATACCATCTGCCACGGAATCTCTCTCTCCGGGACAGTACATCTCGCGTCATGCCCCAGAGGTCACCATTAAGGGGGCCTCCGGTGGTCATGGGTCGCTCTTCGCCAAATCCTTCTGCTTTATGACTGTAGCAGAAGGACACCATCGCCTGCTAGGCCTGCTTACTCAGCACCAGAGCCCTCGTTATAAAGGGCGTAAATGGGAGAGATCACCGCCAACTACCCATATAAGTACGGTGCGAGACACACAGACTCCAACGTATATTGTGTTGTATCTACAGCACCACTGCACTCATGATATTCCTCAGAGACTTCCCTCCTTATCACCCTACAGAGCAAACGCCCAAAGCAACCTTGCTTAACACCGACTCCCAATATAATAATAAATCTCTAAATAGAGAGTGGTGAGTCTATGCTCTAAAACCCTCTCCTATACTCGTAAGTAAGAAGGAATTAAGAGTGATAGGTTTATGCTCTAAACAGAGAAATGAGTCTCTTACAAATGAAGAGAAATGAGTGATGGTTCTATGCTCTTAAATTTCTGTGCTGTAAATAGAGAGTAGTGGGGCTATCTTCTAAAAACTTTTCCTCCTATAAGTGAGGAGAAATAGAGAGTAGTGGGGCTCTGCTTTAAATAGAGAATCGTGAGTTTATGCTCTAAAAACCCTCGTTCCTATAAACGAGTAGGAATAGTAAATGATGGGGCTATGCTTTAAAATTCTATGCTTTAAATAGAGACCAGTGAGTCTATGCTCTAAAAACCTTCTCTCCTATAAAAGAGGAGGAATAGATAGTGATGGGTCTTTGCTCTAAAATTTGCTGTCCCTGTGCCCAGAAGTGGGACGTTAATGGGCTGCTACTTACTTTTTTTTCGTTGTTCCACAAATAAACTGCTCGTATTGGGAAGAAGCTCGCTTAAGTTGATGAGATTGACAATGAGATTTCCAAATACCCACGGAATTGGTAACAACGCGTATTACAGATAAAATATAACAAAGTTATGATAGTTTTCGTTCTGTAACAGAGTATCCCTATAGACCTAATGATACCGAGATTCGTTCCGCGCAGCTTCCGCTCGAATTTTGAATTTAGAACTTTTTCTCTCTCGGCCATCTTGTTTTTGTATTTTTTTCCCGCGTTAATGGTTTCGCCGTTGTTTTTTTCTCTCTCCTGTTTTCTCTTTTTATGATTGTTTTCGGCTAATGATGATTGTTCGGGGTAACTCGGTGGCTATACAGAATTGATTGCATTTTGATCTCGTTGATTCGCGGCCGTTTTTTTTAGCCATCTAAATTGAATGCGCTAATGAAATTTTTCTTAGAAAATCTTTGAATTATGACGATGTTACAATATAAAGTGAAATTTAATTATTTGGTTAGATTGCTTAACGTTGTGGTAATTAAACTTACTTAAGACATTATATTGGTAATAAAAATCCAAGGATATATTCCTATTAGGGCAAACATAGAAAACTGCTTCTTTGGTCATGAACATGAGGTTTTGGGTTAGATATTGAGTTTACTTTTAAGAATTCTTCAGTATTTGCGCTTTTTTTGCGCTGGGAAATACTTTTACGCGCCTACCCTGACTTGAATGGGTCAGGAGTGTAGCACTCAGCGAGGGAGGAGACTTCGCAATACCCACTAAAACCCAACGGAACCCTCTTCATTTGTAAGTGAGACACCAGAGGTTCAGCTTGCGCATTTATCCCTGGTGCCCCAGATGAGTCCGACTGAGGATTCATGGGGGTGGGAGCAGGTGCGCAAACAAGCGCCGCCTAGTATCCCCCCTCCTTCAGCGGTGAGACGGAGCATCTACTGCATTCTCTCTAACACGCTCGTGGGCCTCCTTTAGCGAGATTACAGTCTCGCAGAAGAGGGCCACTTCCGCCCAACATCTCTCACTTGACAGCATCACACCTACAATGCTCTCAAGCTAGAGTTCCCCGACGATCAGCGCCACCAAGCGGTGCCGCGTGTTGTGTCGTTGGCCGTGTGATCTACCCACATATTTCGGAGAATACGTTAAACCGTCGGTTCTGCACGTGATCTCTTTCAGGTCTTGTCGGATTGTCGACACATCCCACTATGAGAGTGAAGTAATAGAGAGTGCACTTGTGTTAGCGCTTAAACTTGTTTACTGTACCTGCCAACCAGCAGTGGAACAATTTGGTGGGTCTGTGGTCTAAAAACCCTTTCTCTTATTACTAAGGAGGCCTGTGCCCAGCAGTGGGACTTACCTTAAGCTGCTACTTACCTTATCTTACTTAGAAAATTGTATAGAGTCTAGAGGTGGGAGGCTTCGGTCGTCTCCAGTTGTGTAGAAACGATAACGGGTAAATTACCTCTTACCAGATTACCAGACTTTCATCTAAGACATCGTCACTTGTCATGAGGTGTGATCACAGTCTATAACCTTTTAGCATTAATAAGAGTGCGTGCGTTCAAAATACATATGTCAGTGAAACTTCTTTGGCAAACTAATTTTTAAATCTCTTTTAAGGGAGGGAAAAAGGAAGATATGTCATTAAAATATTCAGTGTCGAAAATTAATACAAATATTTTAGTGAAATCTTAAATGACGATTTGGAAATAATAATAAATATTAACCTAATTTTGAAAGGAATTAGCAAAAAAACGCTGCACATCTTCGTGACGCTAATCATACCCTAAACAAGTTTCACTTCAAACGAATGTGATTAAATCTACACTTTTTTGTTATTGCTGACAGATTAGCGCTTGACTGTGATCTCATCTGATGGTAAGTGATGACACAGTCTAATATGGAAGCGCGCTAAAAGGCGATATACCCCTTATGGTTTCTACACAGCATCGTACCGGAACACAAATCTCTTTGTTTGGCGGTACGTTTTTGCTGGTAGCGTGGAAACTAGCCACGGCCGAAGCCTCCCACCAGTCCAAACTCAGACAAATCAGAAAATACAGTTTCCTAAATTCGTCGTACCGGGGATCGAACTCGGGACCTCTGCTAGCAAAGCAAATACTCGCACCACTGCGCCAGCGAGGCCGTCTAAATTAAAATGAAATTTAAAATTACTCTACTATATATTAATAGGCTATCTGCCAGTGAAGTTCTTTTTACAATCAGTCCAGAGATTAGCCGAAACCAACAGACAAAAATAAAAAAATGAAGTTTGATACAGTAATAAATGTATACTTACGTTTACTTACATTTGGTGTAAAGCTGTTAATTTAATATTTTATTTACCTTCTATAATAGTTATAAATGATTAGGATTTCATTCATATAATTAATAAAAAAGCAACTATTAAATATAACGCCATAGCCCTTAATCAATTAATCGACTTAAACCACCTTTGAAACTCAATTAATTAGATTTACGACATTTTATTAAATTTTTTCGTTAATAGAAACTTATGACACTTTAATTTTTCGTATAATAGTTTTACTTTGATTCTTTTTTAATTATCTAAACTAATATTATAAAGAAGAAACGTTTTTATGTCTTTGTATGCATTTATAATGTTTTCACACAAAAACTACTGAATGAATTTCAAAAATTTTTACACCAAAAGAAAGCTGCATTTCCACTTAATAACATAGTTTATTAAACCTTTAAAAAAAATTAGGGATCCTTAATAAAAATGTATTAATATAACTCAAGGTGTGTAAAAATTGGTCACAAAAAATCTGTCATCGCCTGCACTGCAAAAACTATTGATGATAGAACAAAACAATGTTCTACAATATTATATAACGTATTAATATCTACAAAAAAGTCTGTAATACCATATGTCCAACTACTGTAGTTTTGCCTAAAATTAAGGTAATAATGCGTAGATATAAGGCCACTTAATTCACTTATAAAACCACATTGCAGGGTGTTAAAGATTCAAAAATCATTTGACGAGTTAAGCATATGCATTTTTAATAATAAAACAATCAGTTTTACATTTACCTTTACGTAATTTTAAGAAATATGTCTAAAATTTTCTTATATAAAAGGCATGTTGTAAAGTTAAAGATTATTTAAGGGAGACATATCTTTATAATAGATTCCAGTTTGTAAATGGAAGCTAAATATTACACAAAGTAATCTACAATGTTAATAACAGTTACTACTGAGTTTCTTGCCAGTTTTTTCAAGTTTCAGTTTTAGCTGCTGACTGCACTATTGATAGTATAACCGAAAGGTGACGATTCAAAAGAGCGTTTAAAACGTACTTAAATCAGATATAATAATATACAGGGGATACGTTTGTGTATTTGTAAGTATGTAATGTTTTCACACAAAAACTACTAGACCGATTAAAGAAATTTTTCCACCATTAGAAAGCTGCATTTTCACTAAACGAGAAAGGTTATATTACTTTCTCAAAAAAGTTAGGGATCCTTAATAAAAATGCAATAATGTAACCGAAGGTGTGAAAAAATTTGTCACAAGAAATCTGTCATCGCCTGTGCTGCGGAAACCATTGATGATAGAACAAAAAAATGTTCTACAATATTATCGAAGGTATTAATATCTATACAAATGTCTGCAATTGTGCTGCAGAAAAGGGCCGTTCGTGCGATTTACAATATGGGTCCAAGAGAGTCGCTAAGAAACAAATTCAAGGCAGTTAACATAATGACAGTTCACTATATACGCATATATATTAGAAAACTTGTTGTACGTACACAAAAACATTGACTCTTTTAATAAAAAGAGTGAATGTACATCATATAACTTACGAAACCAAAACAAACTTGTTATAAATTCTAGTAGGCTGCATAAAATTAACAACTCATTTATGGGTAACTGTATATATACGTTTCTATGATAAACTCCCACAAGACGTTCTAGAGATGTTAATAAATTCAAAGTCTTTGTTAAAAGAAAGTTGATAGAAAAATCGTATTATAACTTGCAAGATTACCAAGACAAAAGAAACGCCTGGGAGTTAACGAATTGCTCTAATTTTAATT
>JACTOM010000079.1:914052-973499 GCA_015832385.1 Elymnias hypermnestra | reverse complement strand
ATCCCGGGTGTGGCGATATTAATGCAAATTTAACTTTGTAAAGTTGTTTCATTTAAACGTTGTTATCTCATATGTGAAACACCTTTTTAAGTGTACACATATTGAGACAAATTTGTTAGTTTTCGCTAAAAATCAAAAAATAAATAGAAATTTTAACAAAAAAAGAACCGCCTTCAAAACAAACTAACAAATACTTTAATATGCTCTAAAAAGTAAGAAATAATTGCGTATTCTTTTATAGTGTTCTTCGTATTGTTATATTCGGAGTCGGTGTCAGCCAAGGTGCCTACATATATAGCTATAGTTGGGAGAAACGCGAGAGCATCTTCCTTGGCTGACACCGACTCCGAATATAACAATACGAAGAACACTATAAAAGAATACGCAATTATTTCTTACTTTTTAGAGCATATTAAAGTATTTGTTAGTTTGTTTTGAAGGCGGTTCTTTTTTTGTTAAAATTTCTATTTATTTTTTAAATCATTTTCTTAATTATTGATTTGATATTTTGCAGTGTAACCTTTCGCAAAACAGACCATATTTTCAACTGACCGGGAACCACGCGGCTGTCATCGGGAATAGTTAGTTATAAATACAATAATAAAATAATGAACGGGCCACGATAAAATAGCTTTTCATACATAGATATGAGAATTTTCTATTCCATAAAGAACTTCTCTAATGCATTATCCGAAACTGTAAGTTATAGCAAGAAAGATAGTTGGACGGTCGGCAAAAACATATGGATCAAAAGTTATTTAATAAATTGTATGTATGTTTATCTAATTGACTGTTATTTGTTACGAAACTAAGTAACTTTTACGTGACCATATTTTAAGAAATTGATAGGGTGTAGTGAGTTTTCCTTAAAAGATAGATGTGTGACACTGAAGACTTTTTTGTAGACCTATAAAAGAGGAATTATCCTACAATACATTGTTATGTAATATCTCCAAAAGATAAGGCAGCGTTTACAATGAAAGAAGCTAGTGGTCTTATAACTTCCAATTACTGTATTCTATATAACGATTTGCTTTAAAGAAAAAATAAATATAGTGTGTTATCCTTAAAAGATAGATATATGTCACTCAGGACTTTATTTTAATCTGTACAAGAGGAATTATCCCACTACATTGTTTTTAATTATATTTAAAGGACAAGGCAGCTTTTTCGATTAAAGATGCTAGAAAGTGTCATTGTTAGTTACACTTCCAACATTTTTCGTTATATTTCAACCACTTTACAAAAAAACTTAGATAAATATTATATGTAAATCTTCCTCGAGAATCATTCTATCTATTGTTGAAAACTGCATGAAAATCCGTTCAGTATTTTGAGTTTAAGGTGAAAAAATACACATAGACGAAGACTGTTATGTTGACAAAAGCTTAAACAGAAGCGTTAGTATTCATTTAACTGCAAGTTTACGTATTTATTTAAAAGATAACCATGACAAATTATATACACAATTCTTCCTAAAGAATCACTCTAGCTATTGGTGAAAACTTCATGAAAATCAGTTTAGTATTTTTTGAGTTTATTATAAACAAACCGACGGTAATGGCGAAGGATTGTTTTACAATGGGTAAGGAGTTTGTATCTAAGACAGATATGTTAAATAATTATGGAGATCTCTTGCTAATTGACCTTTTTTTGCTTTTATATATACTAGTCTAATGCCCACGACTTTACCTACGTAGAAGTTATTGAATTTCGCTTTAATGTGCGAGTTTTGAGGCAAATCTGTTTGATCTTTTTCGGTTTCTCTGGCATATTGCCTTTTTAGCTGGAAAACTAGAAGGCTCTGAAGATACGATTCGTGACTTTTTTTTTATTAGATTCCTTAGAAAGCCGCAGAAAGAAACTACACCTTATATTTTTATGTAGACTAGTACCTAGACATCGTAACTTATGTAATATTTAATAATAATCAGCGTACTTTTCTTAAAATCAATTATTAAAACCCTAAAAATCATGTATTTTCCTTTAATACTTCATATATATAATTTATTATTCTATGTTCTGTCTGTTTTTTTATTTACAGTACGTATAAGATGTCAGTACAAGTTTTCATCGTAAATTTATTAATAGTTAAATAAGCTTTCATGCGGTGCTTACCTTTAAGGAGCTTTGCATTTAGAGTAAGTACTTCTTATACTTTCTCTATATGAAAATGTATTTAATGTTGTTGGTGTTTTATATATCTAGATTTAGTAAGTTTGATTACTAAGCAGGCCTTGGTTAAAGAAATAGAGTTAGAAATAAAAACAGCAGCGATAAGATTCGTACAATATTTGCAGCAGTGTTTGAAATCCTCTGAAATAAATTCATAGAATATTTTATGCATTTTCTGACCGTACGAGGCTCTCGTTTTACACTGGCTTTCAACAAAAGTGTACATTTCTTGTTATTATTTTCAAAGCTAATATAATTAGGCAACCAATAAAAGCTCGTGCGGTTTTCATTTAATGTTTACTGTTATATTACGAGCAATATAAAGTAGTAGGGTTATTTTAAGAGATTAGGGAGATTTATTGAGTACTAGTGGCCCGTCCCGGCTTCGCACGGGTAGACATAAATAGGTACAGATATAGATATATATTAATGATAAACTTTTAGCAACGGTAACCAGTGCAATGGTTACCACAGGAGCGATTGCTAATAGAGCTTTTTCGCTAATATAAAATAATTCCGTGAGAATATGGGAAAACCCGTGCTTAGTGAGCAACTACGACACAACAGGAGTAACTATGCCAAATTTCAAATCAATCGGACTTTTAGTTTCAGAAATTTCATGATAAATGTGTCAACACACAGCCACAGCAGTCTATCTCACGTAGAGAATAAATATTTACGACGACATTATATAGTATTTGAGTATACACTTTTTCACTCTCTTATACTTCACTCTCATAGTCCTATAGGAGCTGTTAATCCGACTCTCGCCGAATGAGGCACAAAACTGACTCGAACCCAGGAACTTATTATCCATAATAGCTTAAAATTAGACCAATGAGAATGTCGATTGAATTATTTTAAAAAAATATGAATTGAATGTCTTCGTGCCTAGTATTATTCCGCTGTTTCACATGCTGGAAATTTGTGTAATATAAATTTAGCATAAACAATATGTTAAATATGTTAATTGTTTGTTATTATTCCATATATTACATTTATAAGAACTAATTTACAACCGTATATAAAGGCGTCTAAATACCAAAACATATAGGACAGTACTTATAATATAATATATGTCGGAGTGCAATAGTCTATGGAACGCTGGCGCCATCTGTCTATCGGCGTGGGGCAGAGTCAATAAGTGGCAGTCCGGCGCGTCTCTCGGCGGTTTTCGGGTGACGGCGCGCCGGTGCGATCGAATGTTGAAACTGTCGCGTTCCTATCCATTATTATAATTGAGTTTGTGTAAATTGATAACGGGAACATTAAGTGATTGAACATTATAATCTGATTTAATCAATGAAGTGTTTAATTGCACCAACATTACCCATCAACGTCCACAGTATGGAAAATTGAATTATGGATGCCATTAATGACGATATCGGCGGAGAACCCGAAGCCCGTATGCTTTATGCTTCCTTTCTCTCTTATTCTCCGACATATCAATATATTATTGTACAAATAACTGTTACAAATACAGTTAAATTGGAGTAATTATTACTTGGTTTCCAAGAATACAAAAAACGTTACTCAAGAATACAAATACTAAGTGTAAGTAGAAACAAACGTCTAATTTTATATATTTAGGTGTTACATACATACAGAGATTATATATAATCCTTAGCTGCTTCTAACAGTGTCATGGTGTCTTGATCCCTTGAAAATGTGGGAAAAATCTAAAACATTGTTGAATCCCTGATCCCATGGGAATATTATGAAATCCGTTAATTATTTGACTGAACTTTTATTTATTTATACTCTTTCTCACATTAATAAAATAGATATTATTAAAGAAAAACTCACAAGTAATATGAACACAAATGTACAAATAGCCATTACTTCCAGATAACCTTTATAAATAAAAATCTTTGTAACTGTTTAGCATTTACACAAGTACAGAATCTATTCACACATACAAACAGTCACAATTTTTGTATTTGTAGTATATATCGTGTAACTTTTATCCATTACAGTAAATTCCGAAGGAAAGTGAAGACACTTGCTAAAAAGAATTTCCTAGTGCAAGTGT
Organism: Elymnias hypermnestra; assembly: GCA_015832385.1. NCBI lineage: Eukaryota > Metazoa > Arthropoda > Insecta > Lepidoptera > Nymphalidae > Elymnias > Elymnias hypermnestra. Next base: position 969,292 of record JACTOM010000079.1, on the reverse strand, counting down.
CTAAGCAGCCTTTCATGTAATAACAATTAATTAATGTAACATAACAAAAATATCATCAAAACCTAGGCAGCCGTGTAGGATTCCATTCATACACATAGCATCACACCTCATTCCCATAGAGGTAAGCAGAGACCACGTCCTTTCACTTGCCACGATCCTTGCATATCTCCTTCGTTTCTTCCATTCTCATTAAACCTTTCATACAAGTTCGTCAGTTTAGAGTACTCTTGACCTGGCCCTTATTTAAAATGTCCTAGATTTGGTCCAGGAACGTGTGCTTGGTATTACCAACTTTCCCATTCACTCTTGACTCATAAATCCTTTTGGTCAGTCTCCTTTCATTCATTCTCTCTACATGCCCAAACTATCTAAGCATACCTTTCTCAATTTTAGTCACTACGTCTTCTTTTGTAACACAACGTTCTTTCATCACACTATTTTTTACTCTGTCACTAAGTTTCAATTTACTCATACTTCTCAACGCTCTCACTTCAACCGTATTTATTTTACTTTTGTGATTCTCCTGTCATTCCCAACTTCCACTACCATACATAAGTGTTGGCACCAACACTCCTCTATGCACATATACGAGTACAAGAAAAAAACTAAGTAATTATGTACCACCCATTAATGTCCCTCTGCTGAGCACAAGCCTCCTTACTTATATGGGAGGGTTTTTAGAACAAATACCCACCACGCTGCTCCACTGCAGATTGGCAGGCATAGTACACAAGTGCCCTCTCTATTCCTTCACTTTCATTGGCATCAGAGAGGATCGATAGCTTAAGATGCTCTCCGAAGGACGGGTGTAGAGCATACCACCTATCTACACCTAGAAAACTCAATATCGATTTTGAATTGGCCCGACTCGAGACTCGAACCCAGGGCCTCATGTCTGTAGTCGAACATGCTAACCACTACACTAATGAGGCAGTCTTACACAATTACTTAGACATAATTGAAATATTCATTATTCACATAGGCTTTTCACATTTTTTTGAATCGTCAAATATAGGTTTTCCCACATATTTCAAAATTATAATCAAGTAGTCTGCCCGAAGGTAATAAATCTACCACCAGTCCGGAAAGATGAATCCGCTTAAAAGAAACCGGCAAGAAACTCAAACTAATCCTCAACATGTTTGTAATAAGAAATTCTTGGGATATTTCTGAAAACTATGTGCAGGCAAATCCACAAGTTATTCGGGTATTTTATTAAAAATGCGTATGCTCAACCCGACAAATGATTTCTGAACCTCTTTAAAATATGGGATTTCAAGTTTGTTTTTGTTTCTTGTGTTAAAATTGTGTGTTTCGCTCCTATTGCTTTATAAATGAATAATGTTACTTTTTTACTGCTAACATGTTAGCGCTTGACTGTGATCTCACCTGATGATGATACAGTAGAATTTGGAAGCGTGCTATTCATGGTAAGAGGCGATTTATCCCTTACAATTTCTACAGCATCGTACCGGAATACAAAGCTTTTTGTTTCGGCGGTATATCTTTGCTGGTAGGGTGGTAACTAGCCACAGCCGAAGCCTCCCACCAGACCAGACTCAGACAAATTAGATTAGAATTACAGGGGATCGAACCCGGGGCCTCTGCTAGCAAAGCTGGTACTGCTCCAGTGGTGCGAGTACGGTGGCTCCTTCACACCCTGTCCTGAGAAGAGCCAAAAACGAACTTAGTATATATGTCGGAGAATAAGAGAGAGAAGGAGAGAAGCATTAAGCATAGGGGCGTAGGACTCTTCGCCGACATCGTCATTAATGGCATGCATAATCTGCATTTCCATTCTGTGGGCGTTGATGGGTAATCAAACACTTTCTTAATTAACTCGGATCATAATGTTCCCGATATCAATTTACACAAACACATTAATAATAATAGCTTGGAACGCGACAATTTTAAAAGACGACCGCACCGGCGGCCCGTCCACCGAGAACTACCGAGAGACTTGCGCCGGACTGCCACTATTGACTCTGTCTCACGCCGATAGACAAATGGCGCCAGCGCTCCACTGACTACCGCACACGGACATATATATAAAGATATAAATTAAAATTTTTTATACTTATTTTGTCAGCACTTGTATTCGTGTCTGCAACGCAAGAAGGTCGTAAGTACGATATGAGCTACCATACATGTACATGCAATTTCACTGTGTGCGCGTAGACGAAGATGTCAGATAAAAAACGCTACTGGATTACCTAAAGGTAAGTAGCAGTATACTAACGTCCCACTGGTACAAACCTCATAGGATGGAAGGTTTTAAGAGCATAAACCCACCACATTATACCACTGCGTCTTGTCTAGAAAGAAAGAAAATTTGTATTCGATCTCCACCGTATTTTTAAACAATTTGCTTAGTTTTTTAGCGCGATCAAATAAGGACTCCCATGTCAGCATAATGTTGCAGCGAACTGAGTACATTTACATTATATCTATTACTATTTATTCCTCAGTGCTACATTACAACTACATTATATCTACAACGTTACGAAGTTATACATCTATCGTTATATATTAAAAGAAGAAAATAAATACTAACAAGCTACAATAAAAAGAGGTACCAGCCCGTCAAGAACCCGCAGCTGGGCACAGGTCTCCTCACTCGTAGGAAGGGAGAGAGATTTATTAGACCATAGATCTATCACGCTGCTCCACTGCAGGTTGGTAGTAAACAAGTTCACTTTCTTTCTGACTTAACGTGCTCTCTGATACAAGGGGGGGAATACACCGCCAACTACACAACACAGGGTTAGCACTGAGAATTTCTTAATAGACAACTCTACAGAAACTCAGGACATCATGTCTGTAGCCGTACATTCTAACCACTACACCAATGAGGCGGAACCATTAACTATATCTTTCTTTTTATACAGAGAAACTTTTTCCTTTAAATTTAAAAAAATATATTTTACCGAGTCACATCTAGTCTAGTGCTCATTTCTAATGTCCACGTCAATACTTCATACGAGGTGCATGCACGCACACATATATAACTCTGTCTATTCCGTCTAGGAATAACTCTTTCAGACATCCATGGAGACTTCCTTTTTAAAATATTTTATTTAAAAATTAATTTAGGAGACATTAATAAGTTTTTACTTCTTCGAGTACAGAGGATGACATAATTCGAATTACTTATGTTCATTAACACAAAATGTATACAGTAGAATATTTTCAAATCGAACTTCAAGTCCCAAAACCACCATTACACGAAATTTTAACCTTCTAGAAGTCAAGTAATACTTGCGTCATCCGCTAATGAGCTACAGGAGATGCTAAATATTATGAATGAAGCTTTGAAAGGGAAAGGAATGAAAGTGAATGTAAACAAAACGAAAGTTATGCTTTTTGAACGAGATGAATCTATGATGAATGGCAATATTTTGATAGATGGGGAACAAGTGGAAGAGGTGAAAGAATTTGTATACTTGGGATCTAAATTTACAAAAGATGGAACATGTGAAAGTGATATCGAAAGGAGAGTGAATGCAGGGAATATGGTAAATGGTGCTCTGCATGCTTTTATGAATAGCCAGATGGTGTCTCAAAGGGCTAGACTGGCAGTGCATGCTGGAGTGTTGGTGCCAACACTTATGTATGGTAGTGAAAGTTGGGTATGGCAGAAGAATCACAAAAGTAAAATAAATGCGGTAGAGATGAGAGCGTTGAGAAGCATGAGTGGATTAAAACTGAGTGACAGAGTAAGAAATAGTGTGATAAGAGAACGTTGTGGTATAAAAGAAGACGTAGTGACTAAAATTGAGAAAGGTATGCTTAGATGGTTTGGGCATGTAGAGAGAATGAATGAAAGGAGACTGACAAAAAGGATTTATGAGTCAAGAGTGAATGCGAAAGTTGGAAGGGGAAGACCAAGGCGAACGTTCCTGGACCAAATCCAGGACATTTTAAATAACGGCCAGGTCAAGAGTACTCTAAACCGACGAACTTGTATGAAAGGTTTAATGAGATTGAAAGAAGCGAAGGAGATATGCAAGGATCGTGGCAAGTGGAAGGATGTTGTCTCTGCCTACCCCTATGGGAATGAGGCGTGATGCTATGTATGTATGTATGTAGAAGTCGAAATAATCAGTGAGTATTAGCAAATTCAGTACTTTCCTTCTATACATCAAAAAGTAAATAGAACCTTTGTATCTTGAAGAAAATAATGCTTTAGAAATAACAATCAATCACGTCAATTCCTACTTATAAAGAGAAAATTAATAATATCCGTGAACTTTTGAGTTATTTAAAATTATAATTATATGCAATTCAAGAACAATGAGTTTACAAATATGTATGATAAATAAAATTTACATCCAAACTTCAATAAGATAAAGATATTTTAAGTAATTTTCATCAAAGTAATATAGTTTTAACTCATTGACTGCCCCTAAAAGCTAATGCAATACGTATACGTTACAAATATATTGACAAAAATCAACAAATTTTAAATTGCAGACTCTGTTGTTGGTTTCTTTTTAACGACTTTTTTAAAATCCACAACGTATACTATTAGATATTTCGACATATTTGTTCTAAAACTCGATAAAAATTCATATCTCAACGTAAGTTTGATACTATGGAAAAAAGCTTCTTTAATTTATTAAAACGAATCGTAGTCAAACGTACTCTTTAATTTAAAAAAAAAACGGTATATTGAAGCTTCATTGTGTAATTAATAAGTATATATACATAGCTTCTCTCTCCTTTCTTTAACGGTTCTTTTAAAGCCTTAAAGTCTTGTCTGGAAGAGAGAGAGAAAGAAGAGAAAGACAAGACCGCCCAATTGAACATTAAAAGTATCTAACTTTGAGTTATTGTGAATTAGGAGTACGTGGATATTGTTTGAATCGAATATTAATCGATTCGAACGATAATTGAATTCAAATCAATTAATTCGAAATAATCGAATGATTCGCGAATCTATAAATTAACTCCAGATTTTCATTTGTTTCTATTTAAGTAATTAAAATCATGTACCGAAATATTTGCCTCACGAGTAATATACTTTTCGTTTAAAAATCAATTAATCAGAGAATACAATTTCTCATTTTCAATATATGTTCATCTCTTTCGGTCCCATAAATAATCTAGATAGTAATATTGGCAAGAGATTCCGAAAAAAATTTCACCAGGGAGTCATTTTCTTGTACTATATTTCTACAATTTGCAATTTAAATTTGTTAAATTTATATTTGAATAGTTTACGAATAATTCGGGAATTATTCGAATCGAGTTTCGAATCGAATATTTACATTCGATTCGGAACGAATAATTCGTAAATTCGAATTATTCGAACACCCCTGTTGTGCATGCATTTTTAGCCCATTAACGTCCCACTGCTGGGCACAGGCCTCCTCACTCCGAGGAGCGAGGGTTTTTTACTGCGGATTGGCAGGCATATTACACAAGTGCACTATTCCTTCACTCTCATAGTCCGATGTGACGGTAATCCGACACGACCGGAGTGATCAGGCGCAGGACCGACGGCTTAACGTGCTCTCCGAGGCACGGGGGTGGATCACACCGCCAACTTCTCAACTTCGGGCAAATATTGAGAAAATCTCAATAGATAACTCAATATCGATTTTTGAATTGGTCCGACCCGGGACTCGGATCCAGGACCTCATGTCTGTAATCGAACATGCTAACCACTAAACCAATTAGGCAGTCAACATCTCTCTATAAGACTACGTCGTAATTTTAGGTTCTTTATAATACATACAAAAGAAAAAGCTGAAAGCGACTCTACGTATCTCCAAGAAATAAAACTCACACGAGTATAAACTCTGCACACAAACTCACTTCACCTGTGTGATGCTCGTCTTGAGAATAATATATTTTTGTTGCTTTTATATATTTTTTACTCGACGTATTTTATATTTTCCCTATGTATAAGCTTCGGTTATTTTTTTCTTTGGCTCGCTCCCTCGTTGGATATTTTTTGTATGACGAAAATTCATAGCCGTTTCAAATATATATTAGCTATCAGCTTTGATACTGTTACATATCGACGCTGGAACGCAAACACGTAGACACCTACTGCATTTTATTAAAAAATGATAACTCTAGTCGATAAATACAGAAGATATAACATATTTTGGTCAATAAATACGATGCTGAGTAGTAGCAATCTCCTAATTGGCAATTTATTGTTTGCTTACGCCCTGGTTCCCTGCGCCATCATTTTCAAAGAACTTTCAGCTGGTGCTTTGGAGACCTAAAAGATCTCGTAACTAACCTTCTTTTTCTTGTGTAAAGGAGTATCGCCAGGTCAAGTCTTCGAGGTAGTAGATAGATAGAAGATCTAGTATTTTCGATGTGGCCGTTTCCTGAAAAAGGAGTTCATCATGTAGAGGCCCTCCCTTTCCATGAAATTTGACCTATCTGTATCCAAATTGCCCCACTCTCAACTCTGCCCCACATCGTTCACCGAGTTTTGCGTTGAAATCCCCCATCACAATATTGTAGTGTGTCTTAGAGGTATGTATGGCTCTAGATATATCCTCATACATAACCTCTACATCATCATCGATGCGATGATGTGGGTGCGTAAACCTGTATGACCTTCAACGAATACCGTTTGGTAATTCTGAGCATAAGGTACGCTACCCTGTTAGACACACTGTTTCTTTGGACAACATTGTTAATGAGAGATTTGTGGACGAGGAACCCGACACTACCTTGGGATTTATGTTCACCCACCCGGTGGTATAGGAAGTTACCGGATTCGAGAATTATCGTGTCCTCCCCCTCTTTACGGACTTTGGATAATCCTACAATATCCCAGCGTAACTTGCTTACGGCTACTTCCAACTCGAAGACTTTTTCGTCAGTCCTCAAAGTGCGTGCATTGTATGTTGCCAGGTCAACTCGTCGGGGTTGGCAGCGGAATCTCTTCCGGAGATTCTTAGCACCCCCTGCCCCGCCGTTACCGTAAGCGCTGCCGGAGCTAGGAATAGCGGGGCTCCCGGGTACTGGGGGCTATTGCTGCTTTGTTTGTATCATTAGTGGATATGCCATAACCACCGCGCTTGGCAGGCGGGTTGGTGATCGTAGTGCTGACCCTCTCGCACCGATAACGCTGCCGCCCGTTATCGGTCTGTGGCGTTTAGGCCAACGGAGAATGGATATGCCGCTTTTTATCGGTGGATTTGTCGATGACGTGTTCATTATGGCAGAGATTCTGGAAGATCTCAATGCAATGCTCGATGACCTCAGCAGAGCTTCTCAACAGGTGGGCCTAAAAATGAACATGGATAAGACGAAATTTATGTCCAATATTTATATTCCGCTCCAACCAGTCATCGTTGAGAACTCGGTACTCGAAATTGTAGACGTATATACATACCTGGAACACATAGTCCAGCTAGATAGGTCGTATTTCGATAAGGAGGTCAACCGCCGACTCCAACTCGGTTGTGCAGCGTTTGAAAAACTATGGCAAATATTTTCGTCCGATTTCCCTCAGTGCCTGAAGACAAAGCTCTTCGAACAGTGCGTGTTTCCAGTGATGACCTATGGTTCCAAACGTGGCAGCTGACTATGAGCCTCATACGAAAGCTCAGAGTCAATCAGCGGGCGATGGAGAGAGATGCTCGGAGTTACTCTACGTGATCAAATCAGAAATGATCTTTTGAACCAAAGTCACCGACATAGCCCTACGGATCGCGAACCTGAAGTGGCAATGGCACATAGGACCGATGGAAGTTGGGGCCTGATGATGCTGGAATGGCGGTCTCGCCCCGGGCGGCGTAGTGTAGGGAGACCACAAGGTGGACCAACGATATAAGGAGGGTCGCCGGTAGCCGCTAGAGCTAGGCGGCATAAGATCGGGCCTTGTGGAGGTCATTACGTGAGACCTATGTCCAGCAGTGGACGTCCATCGTTTGAAGCGACGACGACGACAACGACTCTGTGTTAGGGTAATTAATCCATCACTATTTTTTATGTCCTTGAATTCACCTTTAAGTAGGAAGCAAATATGTTTATTTGTCTTACTCATACTAAAAGAACTTTTCATAAAGCCTCCCGCAAGGAGTGAAACAACACGATTATAGTCAAGGCACAATACTAAAGGAAGGACATTTAGTGTTCCATTGGGCCTAGGTCCACATAGGCATCCTAAAAGGCCACCACCAGCTTTTACACACGACCACTTCGCTCTGTCCTTCACCAAGAGTATCATCAGATACAAGACTATCAAAACTTGGCATGAAGAAGACACCAATAATACAACAGGAGCTTTGACTCCAGACGAGAATAAACTCAGCCTGGTGTCCTGTTTATATCATCCATCATTACCAGAGAAGCTCATTTATTCCCAAGATTATTGAAGTGAAAATTCTTTCAGCACATGAAGGTAAAATTTTTACGGATGAAATTGATTAGGTTCACGAAGATGTGCAGCGTTTTTTATGCTATTACCTTTGAAGGTTAGGTAACACGTGGCATTTTTATTTACAATTCGTCATTTAAGATTTCAATAAATTAATTTTTGACACTTTTAATATTTTAATGACAATTAAATTCCTATGATATCTTCCTTTTTCATTCCCTCTGAGTCTCGGAAATCTACTAAGACTTTAAAAATTAGTTTGCCAAAGAAGTTTCATTTCTGACATGTGTACTTTGTACGTACGCACTTTTTACTTCTTTTTTTGTCTCATTTCCACTTATTGAGTGATATCTCTAGAACATCTTCTGGGAGTTTAATTAGCATCAGAATGAGTCCCAGGGAATTACTTTGTATAGATCACTGAGAAATCAAGAGAGTCTATAATTAGATACGAAATTCATCACATATGCCAATGTGGTGTTTATAATTTCATTCAGAAGTCCAAATTGTATATTTCTTGGCAAAGAAAATGCTTCGACACTCTTTTTCTACATTTGACATTATTTCGTAGTTATTTGGCGTGAAGTTAGCGTTTATAAAGGCATGATAGATAGATAGATGATAGATAGCGATTTAAACGGTTATTATTTGACTAAGAAGCCTTTATTCAATTCCTGTAATTTTAATTTGTATGATATAACTCCGAAATATCCAATCAAACATTACACAAGAAAATTAAATTAAAGATAATAAGGGATCCCCAACAGATAGATATATGTCATCTTAAACATTTATGTAGATCTATAAAAAATGTATTTTTCTACAATACATCGTTTTGTTATATCTCTAAAGGATTAGACAGTTTTCGATGAAAGCTCCCAAAAGCTTTGACTTTTCCGACACTTCCAACATTTATCGTTATATTACCAACAATTTAGAAAGAACCTCGTTAAATAATATACATAAATCTTCATCAAGAATTACTGTATCCATTGGTGATAACAAAATGGTAATACGTTCAGTAGTTTTGAATTTATTGTGACAAAACTGATAAGAGTTTGAGAAAATAAAAAGCTCAAGAAGTAAGGGAGAAAAAACCTACATGTTAACCTGTAATGGAGCAGCGTATTGGGTATATGCTTTAATAACCCTCTCTTCTATGATAGAAGAGCCGTATGCCCTTGCCCGTCCCAGCAGTGGGACGTTAATAGGCTTGTTATACTTTGTTAACAAATACTGAAATTGGATTAACCTGTGCAGTTTTTATAACAGCTATATATTGCTTGGCAAAGAAACTGCTGTGAAACCTTTATATTTGTCAAGTCCAGATTAAACTATCTATTGAAATATATTGTTGACTAGTCAGTGCCAGTGACTGCATTCGTGTCAAATTATTGGTCATATAGATATATAATTTGACATCTAGGGTACTTAATTTTACATAGTATAAAATGAAGTGTCTACCGCTGTTTGGTCGCTTAGATCTTCTAAACTACTCAACTGATTTTAATAAAATATTTAACAATAGATAGAGTGATATAAGAGGAATCATTATATGTATAAAACATACATATTTTAGTATAATAAAGCAGATTTGTGCGCTTAATAAGCAAAAAGGTTAAACCTTACAAAATCAAATTATTTATTTAACACTTTATTGAACCAGATTTAAAAATACGTAATAAAGGATGCTTAAATATAATCAATTAGTGTCGCGTAATAGGCGGTCTTATCCCTTTGAGGCCATTTCTTCCAGACAACCTTAAGGATGGAGAAAAAGTCTTTAGAGTTTAGATAGATGGAGCAAAAGAGAGAAAGTACTTTACATTGATATAAGTAAATATAAGAGTGTATATATTATAATGTAAAAAAAAAAATATAAACCCATATATAGATATACTAGCCGTGCCTGCAACTTTGTTTGCGTGGATTTGTATTTTTGGGTAGAATTTTTACAAATCGTGTCAGTAGTTTTGTCGTGAAAAACGCGAAAGACAGACAGAGATACCTTCGCATTTATGATATTAGTAAGAGTTGTTATTTTACAACCTTGACAGTAAAATATTTACGAATCTATGTCCTTCCTCAGGCTCTAGACTATCTGTGTTATAAATTTCAATTAAATCGGTTCAGTATTTTTGACAGGAAAAAGAGACAGAGTTACTCTCTCATTTATAATATTAGTAAGGATAGAAACAGTACTGCATCGACTGCAGCTTACTTCTTTTTATTTATATAACGTTTTCACACAAAAACTACTGGACGGATTTCAAAATTTTTTTAGCATTGGAAAGCTGTTTTTTTACTGAACGATATAGTTTATATTACTTTCTCAAAAAAAAGTTTGGTTCCCTGAGAAAAATGCAATAATGTAACCCAGGGTGTGCAAAAATTAGTCACAAGAAATCTGTCATTGCTTGCCCTGGGGAAACTATTGATGATAGAACAAAAAAATGTTTTACAATATTATAGAACGCATAAATATCTACAAAAAAGTCTATAATACTATATGTCCAAATACTGTAGTTATACCACTATCACTACTTCTTTACATTTTATAAGATAATTAAAGTGCCGACAACATTCAAGCCATATTATTCATATCTCTATATTAATCCTTATCTTATTAAATATATTTTATTAAAAACCGTTTCAATACCTGTAAAATACTTCTTAAATTATTAAAATCGGACACTCTATTCAAAAGATATAACGAATTTAATGTCAATCTAAGAAAATAAGTCCTACTTAGTCTCCCCATTGCCATGTATAATTCGTATTTCTCTTTTTTTTTAATATAATATACTTTACACAGGCAAAGTTGCGTGGGTCAGCTTGTAAAGATATATGAAATACATTGTATATTATGCAGAAATTAATTTTGACATCATCTCTAAGTTTGGCCATATTTTATTTAAACAAACAAACAGTTCAGTTTGTAAAGTGTTGGTAATTTTTCCTGCTCGAGTTGATCCTTTATTTGTGGGGTTCAAACACCTTTAGAAGCATGACTTTGATTTAAATCTCTAAAAGATGACTAATTTTAGACACAATTGCGAAAAAAGCTAAACCAGGAAATGACTTGACAACATTATTTATAAAGCTCACCAAAATTAGGTGGAAGTTTTTGATGAGATACTTCAAATAGACACACAATACAATATCACGTGTAATATTTTTTTTTATTACAGCGTAACTTTCATTGAAATGTCTTGCCTCCTTTTTCTCATAGCATTTGTTATCCGCACTAATAAACTCATAACATTTCTGTTATGAGTTTATTATTATAACATTTATGTTCTTCCAAAATATTCTCATAACTTTTGTTATCCGCACTAATAAGCTCATAACATTTGTGTTCCCCCAAAATATCCTCATAACATTTGTGCCCCGCTCTAATATCCTAATAACATTTGTGTTCTTTCAAAATATTCTCAAAACTTTTGTTATCCGCACTAATAAGCTCATAACATTTGTGCCCGGCACTAATATCCTCATAACATTTATGGCTCACACTAATATTCTTATAACAATTGTGGCCCGCTCTAATATCCTCATAACACTTGTCTTCCTCCGAAATATTCTCATAACAATTGCGGCCCGCACTAATATCTTCATAACACTTGTCTTCCTCCAAATTTTTTCATAACAAATGTGGCCCCCACTATTATTCTCATAGCACTTGCGTTCCTCTAAAATATTCTCATAACAATTGTGGCCCGCACTAATATCCTCATAACACTTGTCTTCCTCCAAAATATTCCCATAACAATTGCGGCCCGCACTAATATCCTCATAACACTTGTCTTCCTCCAAAATATTCTCATAACAATTGTGGCCCGCACTAATATCCTCATAACACTTGTCTTCCTCCGAAATATTCTCATAACAATTGCGGCCCGCACTAATATCTTCATAACACTTGTCTTCCTCCAAATTTTTTCATAACAAATGTGGCCCCCACTATTATTCTCATAGCACTTGCGTTCCTCTAAAATATTCTCATAACAATTGTGGCCCGCACTAATATCCTCATAACACTTGTCTTCCTCCAAAATATTCCCATAACAATTGCGGCCCGCACTAATATCCTCATAACACTTGTCTTCCTCCAAAATATTGTCATAACAATTGTGGCCCGCACTAATATCCTCATAACACTTGTCTTCCTCCGAAATATTCTCATAACAATTGCGGCCCGCACTAATATCTTCATAACACTTGTCTTCCTCCAAATTTTTTCATAACAAATGTGGCCCCCACTATTATTCTCATAGCACTTGCGTTCCTCTAAAATAATCTCATAACAATTGTGGCCCGCACTAATATCCTCATAACACTTGTCTTCCTCCAAAATATTCCCATAACAATTGCGGCCCGCACTAATATCCTCATAACACTTGTCTTCCTCCAAAATATTGTCATAACAATTGTGGCCCGCACTAATATCCTCATAACACTTGTCTTCCTCTAAAATATTCTCATAACACTTGTCTTCCTCCAAAATATTCTCAGAACAAATGTGACCCCCACTTTATCCTCATAACATTTTTATCCGCACTGATATCCGCATAACATTTGTTATCCGCACTAAAACCCTCATAACATTTTTATCCGCACTAATATCTGCATAACATTTTTTATCCGCCCTAAAATCCTTATAACAATTGCTATCCGAACTAAAATACTCATAACATTTGTTATCTGCACTAATATCCGCATAACATTTTTTATCCGCACTAATATCCGCATAACATTTGTTATCCGCACTAAAACCCTCATAACATTTTTATCCGCACTAATATCCGCATAACATTTTTTATCCGCACTAAAATCCTCATAACATTTTTTATCCGCACTAAAATCATCATAAAATTTGTTTTCCGCACTAATATCCGCATAACATTTGTTGTCCGCACTAATATCCGCATAACATTTGTTATCCGCACTAATATGCTCATCGCATTGTTGGTGTTTCTATAAGAATAGGTTGTTAACCCCTCCTTTAATTCATAGGATTCATTAAAATCCCCTAAAAATGCCCGAAAGAACTAATACAAAACATACGCTTCTATATCGAGTTGTAAATCAATCCATGAATATAGCAAGAAAGTGTTATTGACATCTATTTAAAGATACTTTATCAATCCTAACCTTTAACGTATCAATTTTATTATAGCTATGACCTAAAAACTTTCCGGGAAAACTATTTTTATTATAGATAAAAATAATTTTAATATCGATTAAACAATCTAAGAAATGGCAATAGAAATGTTTTCCCTTTATAAATCTATTATAAAACATTCAATATAATTTCCTTATTCTCCTTTATATTAATAGATCAAAGGCTTGTTAATTATAGGGATAAGACCGCCTTATTATACCGTTTTGTCTTTTATTTTAAGTGTTTTCTTTGTTTATATTTTTGTTACTATTACATTACGTCAAATCTTTCTTTTTGCTTTCCCAATTAACACAGAGTAAGCGACCGTGATTTGTATTTCCACAGAGTAGATAGATAAAAATAACTGAAAGCTTAAGAAAAAGAGTTTTGATATCATGTATAAAATAACTATTTGTTTGTTATTTTTTTACAAAATAACGCTCTAGATCTACTGAATGTTTTTTTATAGGCATAAGGCAATTATGACCTTAACGATACTTTAACGATATTGTTTTGATCACGAAAAGGTCGCGCAATTTTTACAGCAGAAAATATATTTTCCAACGGACGTATTACTCCGCTTCAATAATAAAAAACCTTTAAAAAATAAAGAAAAACCATAAAAGCAGCCGTCTTGCGATGCGTTATCATTTTTATATGTTCAACCCCCCCAACCCTTTTAAGACTACCCACCCCCCAGATGCAAGCTCACACACACAGACATCTATAAATGGGTTAAAGAAAAATGTGTCTACCTGAAAACGTACGATGCATGCATTTTTTTTTTCATTCCCCTTACATTTTCTTTTCCATCCGCGATTCTCATATCGGCGATATAAAACTGAAAAATACATTTAATATGTGCACATGAATATCAACTGTAATTGTATATAAATAGAGTTTAAATTCCTTTGGGTTGGGATAAAAAAACAGAGCACTCGTACATACATGTCGCTCGCATACACAAGGAACTGCGCCGTTTAGAAAAAAAATAAAGCGCACACATATAAATCGCGTGCAGTTGCGAAAGGGATGCACTCAGAGTCATAAAATACACACACACGACAAGACATACACACACTTTGGTATAAGGCAACGAGTCTGGATATACAGACACGTATGGAGCTATCGGGACTTATAACACACACGCGCGCCACAAGAAAACCTTGTATGTGTTGGGAAAATGCTTTTCCTTGCAGCCTGAGAAGAGTTTCATAGCGAATACCTCGCGGTAAAGACATCTAGACGTTCTTTAAAATTCACTTTAAAATATTTACAAAAGCGGTCCCTTTGTGATAGTTTTAAAAAAGAGAATCTGTTAATCCATTTGCCACGCAATCCAAAACTTCACCCGTTTCACACCGTGAAAATTTCAAATGATAAAGCCCATTGTACAAAGGACAAAGTCCATTCGCGCCAAATAACAAGTGATTAACCGTGAATAAAACACGTAATAATACACATAAACGTCAAGTTGTTTAAAGACACGTGTCGTTAGTGATGTAAATGTGTACGTTAATGAGTGCTCCGCTGTGTGCGTCCGTGTCTTTGTAAGATAATCAAATGTTCGCGTGTTCGAAATTTCGCGGTATTTATACGTCAAATGGATTCCATTTTCAAATTAATTTCACTGAGTAGTCGACCTGTTTTTAAATTTAGAACGTATTGTTTTTATTTTATTTTTTTAAACGAGGCAAAGTATTTTTACTTTGTATTAGACACATAGGTTTTTTTTTTAAATTGAATCCAAGCATCTTATTATATTAAGTTAATTATTGTTATATCTAGTTTCATTTAATTTGATTTTATCACAACATTTTCATAAGTTAATCTCAATAACCTGTCTATTTAAATTTAGAACGTTTTGCCTTTTTTTTAATTTCACGCAAAGTATTTTATTGCTTTATATTGTAAAAATTGTTTTTTTTTTAATCTTATTATATTATATTAAATTATATACTAACCTTACGTAGTGAATTAAATTATTAGTTACGTATTGTTCAATGTAGAATGCAATTAAGAGTTCTATCTATCTATCTATCTATCTGGTTACATCCCATTTGATTTTATTATTTAATTAATTGTGATGTATTTAAATTTAGAACGTATTTTTTTTAATTTCATTAAACCTTGTTATTAATTCTCTAGGCTGTTATTTTTTTTTTATAAAAATATCAATATCCTGCTATATTATTTAGCAGAATTTTCGTGCGTGGTAGGTGTAACCTCTAAAATACCTCTCTTCTACAAGTGAGGAGGTCTGTGCCCAGCAGTGGGACGTTAATAGGCTGCTACTTACTTTTTTTCACTATAAATACAAAAAGTGGTTAGCATGTTTTTAAATTTAGGTGGCATTATATATCTTTTTTATTTTAACAACTTTTAAAGTCGCTCACTAATTCGCAGGTCAAGTAATACTGTTCACGTCTGTCATGCCCCTCTCAAAAAATAATAAGTCCACCAATCACAGTCGTCGTTAAAACGACGACTAAACAAGTGTTGATTAAATTTGAGAATTTCCGGAATATCACCGATATAATAACAAAGACCTCAGCATAATAAAAAAAATACAGTAATTTAATAGCAGTCCACAAATAAAATTATAATGATCGCTAAAATAACCCTCTTTATTGTATTACGTAAATTAGTATGTAACGATATTAAATACGCCTTGTTTTATTTTTCATTTAGTAAAGTCTTGTTACTTTTTTTACTCAAGTAAGTAAAGTAAGTAGCAGCCCATTAACGTCTCACTGCTGGGCACAGGCCTCCTCGCTCATATGAGAGAGGGTTTTTAGAGCATAGACCCACCACGCTGCTCCACTGCGGATTGGCAGGCATAGTACACAAGTGCACTCTCTATTCCTTCACTCTCATAGTCCGATGTGACGGTAATCCGACACGACCGGAGAGAGATCAGGCGCAGGACCGACGGCTTAACGTGCTCTCCGAGGCACGGGGGTGGATCACACCGCCAACTTCCCAACTTCGGGCAAATATTGAGAAAATCTTAATAGAAAACTCAATATCGATCTAGAATTGGCCCGACCCGGGACTCGAACCCAGGACCTCATGTCTGTAGTCGAACATGCTAACCACTAGACCAATGAGGCAGTCAGTACTTTTTTTACTCAAAAATCTATTTAATTAATATTATTGTATTATTTAGTGGAATTTATAAATCTCAATTTAAACTTGAACTGTTTTTACGTTTAGAAAGTAATGGTTTTTTAGTTTCTTATTATCTTTTATTACGTTATATTAATTAGCCTTTAGCTTCTTAATTGTTTTATAAGAAAAGCTATATTTTGTTATTTAGATAATAAAGATTTAGTTGATGTTTTAGAAAGTAGAATCTATTTTAATGGGCTCAAACCTTTTTATCCGATTAGACTTTCGCTTATGTTTTCTTCTTAAAAGACTATAGTTTCGTCCGATTAGATTATATCCTTATTTGATTATGTAGTTGTTCTGATTAAATTTTTTGAAAGCTTATATAAAGGTATAGTTTAAATCTATATTTGACAACATTTACCTAAGTGTTTATGTTATGTGATTGGATAATCAGTCTCGGATTTAACTTTGAGCTAGACGAGATATAAATCTAGGTACTCACTCGCTTTTTGTTTATAAAAATGACACTTACCTCATTGATTGATCTTTCTAATCCGTCACTGTGCTTTCCGTTTATGGAGTACATTGTGAGGAAACCTGGGAGTATTTCTAGAGTGTCTGCATCCTGCCAAACCGTAGAGGCACAGCTTAGTGGTTCTATGCTTTAAAACCTTCTCTCATATGAGTGAAGAAGCCTGTGCCCATTTGTGGGACGTTAATAGGCTTTTAATTACTATATACTGCTTTTATATAAAAAGGTGTTGTATCATCATTATCATCTCGTGCCAAGAAACCCCTTCGATTATACAAACTAGTTTAATACCAAGTGGTTTAAATGATCGTGGTTCTACTGTATTTGAATGCAAGATTGTTTATCGTTTATGTATATCGTTAATTAAGGTGAAGCTCAGAAAACTAAATGTGTGTCCTTCTTATAAGAAACACTATTAAATAGGGCAATATATAGCCTTTTATCTTGAATTAAAATAAGCTTTTCAGTCTGTAAACAACTAATCTGCAATGCTTTTAGAAAAATTACATTAAAAACTTAAGACATCCTATTAACTGTAAGAAGACAAATCTAATAAGAGATTTACATAGTAAAGTTGTTAATTTTTAGTTATATTTAAAGATACGAGGCTTTCTAATTGGTATTTTTGTTGAAATCAATGATTTTTTATTGTCTGGTTATAATTAAACTCATCTAAGAAGTATGAGACATAAAAAAGGTTATCGTGAGTAAAACTTAAAAGATAGACAATTGCTATAATAGACTTTCTTTTAGTAAATTTCAAGAGGAACAATTCTCTCATACAACATTGTTGCATAACTTTAACCGTTTACGCAACAGACGCAAAAAGCTTTCAAAAGGAAAATTTTTCCCGGTTATTGCAACAATTTTCACTGCTGCTTTATTACTATTAATCGTAAAGTGATTTTATTTAGTCTAAAGCCTTCCTTAATAAATGGGCTAACTAATACTACAAGAACTTTTTAATTCAAACAAATAGTTTCCGAGATAATCGCAATCAAATAAATAATCTCTTCGGCTTTATAATGTTAATATAGATTGAGCTTTTAAGTTTGAGATAACAAAAAAAGCAAAAGGTTTAATTAAAAAATATGAAATAACTTTACAAAAAAGAACATTTTAATTAAGCTTTCATAAGACTACATATTTCTGGTTCTTATAGAGAAATATATTAATTTCTCATTTATTACATTATTGAAAGTTCATTAAGCACTATTAAATATGTAATATTAATTTTACAAATTGCATCTCAATAAAGTAATTATTATCTTTAATAAGCTCTGGTTTTAAGACTGTTTAAAAATGCATTGTAAAAGGTATTACACAATAGTTTTACTTAATTAAAATGTATTAATTACCTGGACGTATGCACTGACTAACCTAATTAATGGCAATTAAAAGTAATTATTGAGTTTTTCGACGATCGGTTTTTAAGGCAATTTTAATGTGTTTCTTGTTTTTAGCATTATGTAGTAAGTAAACGGTCCTTTCTAGCTTAAATATCTGTCTGTCTGTATGTGGATAAGCCCAGCAACTCTTGGCATCGAGACAGTTTGAATTTAACTTGATGGTAGCACAATCTTTTCTTTCAAAAGTTTCAATAGCTTTAATTATCTGTTGTAGCTCACTAATATTGTTAGCTAAATGACTAACATTTAATGAGTTTTATTGTATGTAAATTGGGTAATTTGTAAATGGGGTTGACAAACCTTTTTGAATATTCGGTTCTGCTTCTGATCAATCAAATCAAAATCAAAATATTCTTTATTTAAGTAAGCTTAAAAAGCACTTTTGACTTTTCAGTAGTATATCCGTTGGTAACAAATCAACTACCGGTTCGGAAAGTTGATTCCGCTGAGAAGAAACCGGCAAGAAACCCAACGGTTACTCCTTTAAACATAGTTTTTTGCAGGCATAAGTATAAAACGATAGAGAAAATGGTTAATTTTTTATTTTAAAAGACACTACTCTTACTAGTAAAGTAGAAATGATCTTTTTGTCTCGTAGTACATAGGGGTTGTCGTTATATAACTTGTATATCACTGATTATCAGTACTGGGGTATAAAGACCAGAAATACAATAGATTCAGGAATCTTTAATATGTTTTAGTGTACTACATTCCATCCTCTACAAATGAAAATGGTTTTGAAAATAAGCACTTAGTTCTATAACGCTATGTCTCTATTATATATCGGTAATTCTGTCTAAAGAATAGTATAGTACATACATACATACATAGCATCACGCCTCATTCCCATAGGGGTAAGCAGAGACAACATCCTTCCACTTGCCACGATCCTTGCATATCTCCTTCGCTTCTTTCATTCTCATTAAACCTTTCATACAAGTTCGTCGGTTTAGATTACTCTTGATCTGGCCCTTATGAAAAATGTTCTGGATTTGGTCCAGGAACGTTCGCCTTGATCTTCCCCAACTTTCCCATTAACTCTTGACTCATAAATCCTTTTTGTCAGTCTCCTTGCATTCATTCTCTCTACATGCCCAAACCATCTAAGCATACCTTGCTCAATTTTAGTCACTACGTCTTCTTTTATGCCACAACGTTCTCTTATCACGCTATTTCTTACTCTGTCACTCAGTTTTAATCCACTCAGGCTTCTCAACGCTCTCATCTCTACCGCAATTATTTTACTTTTGTGATTCTTCTGCCATACCTAACTTTCACTACCATACATAAGTGTTGGCACCAACACTCCAGCATGCACAACCAGTCTAGCCAGTCTAGTCATTTACCATATTCCCTGCATTTACTCTCCTTTCAATATCACTTTCACATGTTCCATCTTTTGTAAATTTAGATCCCAAGTATACAAATTCTTTCACTCCTTCCACTTGTTCCCCATTTATCAAAATATTGCCATTCATCATAGATTCATCTCTTTCAAAAAGCATAACATCTTTCGTTTTGTTTACATTCACTTTCATTTCTTTCCGTTTCAAAGCTTTATTCATAATATTTACCATCTCCTGTAGCTCATTAGCGGATGTTGCAAGTATTACTTGATCATCAGCGTAGAGTAAACATTTGATGAGTAATTAATTTATTCTTAACCCATAAATACTTTCTTTTAAATCTGTCAAACAGTTATTCATGAGTAGGTTGAAATAGTATAGCAACTTTCTTACTCTATTCATTTAGGTTTTATATTAAATTTTCCTGTATTGAAGCGTCTATTTAGTTATACTTGCACTCATTTATATTATACTAAATGTTTCTTTCAATTAATTTAAAGTAAAGTATATTTTACTGCACGAGGAAAACTTTATTTGTGAGTTGTTTATTAAAGCTTTTAGAATGTATTGCAATTCATATTAAGTTATTTCATTTTTTTTTATAATAGCATACGCAATATTGCATTTTGCTTTATGCTATATTACTCAAACTAATTGTTCCCCGCCTAATTACGATGTCCGTGGGAAAATGGACAAATTACATTGCAAAACGAGTTACTTTGCTGGCGACTTGTTTGATGATCTCGTTATGAGTTAGTGAGTGAGTTAGTGGTCTTGATGGTTTCAAAGTTCGTTTGAATTGTAACCTTTTTAAAATTCGGGTTTAGGGCGTATAAGTTTGATGATATTTCAAACAATTTTTACCTAAACTAATATTATAAAATGGTAATGTTTTCACACAAAAACTACAAGACCGATTTAAAATTTTTTTTCACCATTAGAAAGCTGCCTTTTCACTGAGTGACACAGACTATATTACTTTTTAAAAATAAATAGGGATCCTTAAGAAAAATGCATTAATGTAACCCAAGGTGTGAGAAAATTTGTTACAAAAAATCTGTCATCTCGTCCACTGCTAAAACTATTGATGATAGAACAAAAATATGTTCTACAATATTATATCAGGTATTAATAACTACAAAAAAGTCCATAACACTATATGTCTAACTACTGTAGTTATGCCACTACAACCACTATTTACATTTTAAAAGTTAATAAAAGCACCGACGATAATCAAACCATATTATTCATACCTCTGTATTAATCCTTATCCTATTAAATGATATTTTATTAAAGACCGTTTCAATACCTGTAAAATGCTTGTTAAATTATTAAAATCTGATATGCCCTATTACTTATTTTAATCACCTTTTCATCATACAAAGATTGTCTGGAAGAGATTGCTTGCACGCTTATATATCATAGTTATTAGTGTCTTAGTTAGTTGTCTTTTTATTCATTCTCTCTCACTCTCTCTACCGTCAAGCAAGAGATTTGGGTTTCCCTACAAAGCTATGTAGAAACCATACGATGTAAATTACCTATCACAGGGAAGCCCGCTTCCATTTTAAACAGTATCATCACTTTCCATCAGGTGTTATGTTGCGATTCTCTTAATGATAATCAAGCCCGAGAGCTCTGCTACTGAAACTACTAGCAGAGTCAGTAGATTTTAATAGAGAAAGCTTTAAAAGCACTTCCAACTATATTTTCTTTCGATCTCTCACAGTCCCGACATTTTCGTGTTATATAAAAATATGAGAGGTCACAAATATAATTCAACTACGACCTAGATTCGCGAATACCGTCGCCCAATCGATTTTAATTTTACTGCTTTTATTTTAAGACTCTTTACTCACATAACTTTCGTATAAAATAAACGTTTCCGTCTCATAAATGACGAAAGTAACGATTTTCAAAACTTCCAACGTATTTGGCAAGACTTTCGGATACATTCTTATCGTGTTTTATACTAGCGTATTATAAGTTTTTCTGCATGACAATGTAAAGAAAAACCCGATTTACTTATGTCTTTCGGAAGAATCTATACGTCTACCCTTCATAAGACAAATAGAAATGGAACAAATTTAGTTACCATAAAAAAA
Organism: Elymnias hypermnestra; assembly: GCA_015832385.1. Taxonomy (NCBI): domain Eukaryota; kingdom Metazoa; phylum Arthropoda; class Insecta; order Lepidoptera; family Nymphalidae; genus Elymnias; species Elymnias hypermnestra. The sequence goes on along the minus strand of JACTOM010000079.1, from coordinate 947,269 downwards.
GTTATAGTGAGTCAACCATAAAAGATAGAAATATGCTGTTGTAGACATTTTTTTAGAACTTTTAAAGGGGAACAATTCTATAATACATAACTTTTGCGCAACTTTAACCGTTTACGCAGTATATGCTGGTGAATTCCTCAATAGGGAATTCCCCGATTTTGCAACACTCCTCATTGCTGAACCACTCTCATTATATTTAGCGTGATGATATATAGCTTTGAGCCTTCCTTGATAAATGGGCTATGTAACACTGAAAGAATTTTTTAAATCAGACCAGTATTTCCTGAGATTAACGCATTTCAATAAACAAATCTGTCCCAAGCACATTAGAAAGATATAATGGGAAGCTGACTTTAACTCCTCACTCTTCACAACATCTGCAAAACAAAGTACAATTGACTTGGAATTTATTAAAGTAGTTCTTAATATATACAAGAGTAGGTGAAACTAACATAAAATATAACTTTGTGCTACGAATCCATTCATCAAAAGCATCTGTATATGCAATATCTTATCAACGCAGATTCTATTTAACATTTCTTCAATTTTTTTCACAATTCGATCTCAATTTAACTCTCAACATGTTCAGACACGTTAACCTCTTGTTAAAACGAATCACAATCCAATTAAACCTCTGTAAAACCTCATTGTAACAGATCACCTGGTATAGCAAACAGTTTCTAATTCCCTTGCTCTATTTCCACGTTTACCAAAAATTGAAATACATCGACAGCACTAAACAAAATAACAAAACTTTAAAATTAAACTACGAAACGGGTGAAGTTTAACCGCGAGTTTAAAATGCAAAAATTAAAAGAAACTTCAACGGAAACCACTTTAACTTTACAGCTACGGTCCAGCCACCTCCTAACCCAACGATAGTTCCTAAAAATACCTAAATAACTTTAATTATGAAGATATATTTATTTTAATTTTAAATATAAATAGACACTAGTGTTATATATACATGAGATTTGAAACGATATATTTATAAGGACAAAGTGCCAATTATAATATGTCTGTAACTTTATCCAATTCTAATATATTTATGAAGAAACAAAACTATCCTATGAAGCGTGAATTCGATGAATTCAACGCTGATGATAATAAAGAAGGTAATGACAACAGCTTCTCTGATGTTAATTCAGAAGCAAGCGATGTCGAGAATACGCCTAGTGAAGAAGGTGCTACAGCTTTGGATTATACAGAAAATGCTTTATCACTCCAACCAGTAGCTGATTTCATCAAGAAAGAATTTCTACCTGAATTAGACTTTACAAATCCATTCAGAAATCAAAATCTAGCTTACAAGGACTTCCAAAATCGTTCACCATTTCTATTGCCGACGCAATTATACAAAAGTTTCCTTGCAAGTCTTGGTAAAAGGAGACGTAATGTTGCTGATTGTTACACATTGTACTCTAGGAATATGCTTTTTTCCAATGGATTCAACATGGAGACGTCTGATGATGAAAACAACGTCGACAGGATATCCAATTCACCTGATGAGGTAATTAAATCATTGGGCAATTGTTCAAGACCATCATCTTTTTAATTATCGGTGATTGTTTTGCTAATATGAATTTATTATTCATTTTCTCATTGTTTTACAATATATTATAATTGTTTAGTTGTTCCTTTTGCTTGAACAATGATATTTAATATGTATATTCAATTATTTCAATATAAATAATGTGATTGTTCTCAGCTGCATGAATGTGTACGACATTTATTAAATTGCAATCTTCAAAATCGTCTGGTTTGTCCGTTGGTAATGAATCTACAGGTTCGGTAGGTTTATTCTGTGAAGAAGATACCAGCAATTGATTGAAGATGTGGAAAGGACCGGATTCAAATCCAGACGTTTTTATCATTGAATTATTGTAGAATTGTATAGTTACACTTTTCACTGTTCTATCTACAAGGTAAAGTAAGCCTATTAACGTCTCACCTGGGCACAGGCTTCCTCTAGGAGGGAGGAGTTTTAGAGCATTCACTTCATTGCTCCACTGCAAGTTAACAGGCTACACATACCCCTAGAATTAGATAGATAGAAAATCATTTCTTTAACATCACACAGCAAATATAAAACAAAAGAAATCAATGTATAAAAAGTGAACCTCTGTGTTACAGACATTGCTTAAATGTAATGTAAAGAATTACTCTTTATTCAAATTGACGTCATCTCTGAACGAAACTCTACTAGTCTCACCACTGTGCTCATCAATCATGGCTTTCTCTTACTGCTATGAGGACATAAAAGGTGATGAGAATCACTTGACATTCGATGGTCTGGTAGCTCGTTTATCGGTTTATTTGTATTATAGAAATGATTTCTCATACATCCTTTTGTTCCAGAAGGCGGGTGCATCATCAGCGTTTGTGTGGAGTGGTGGAGGGGTGACTGGGGGAGGGGGGCAGGAGCAGGCAGCCGCGCAGCCCGCCGCCGTGGCTTCCGGTACGTTAGAGCTAATTTTACCTGGTATAGTTTCTACACAGCATTGTATTGGAACACTAATATCTTGCTTGGTGGTACCTCTTTGCTGATGGGATGGTAATTATCCACGACCAACACATACCACCAGTCCAGACTCAGATGAATAAGAAAATGCAATTTCCTCAATTCGTCTGACCGAGGATCGATCAGATGATTGTATTATCAGTTACCATCATCCGATGAGATCACATTCAACTGGTGTACAGGTTAACATAATAGTGGGAATTGACAAATACTATACGAGTATATTAAAATCGTTTAATAATGTATATATAGTCATGATCCCGGTGGTAAATTCGTTATTTATCGTATTGAATTGTCAGTCTAAAATATCCTCAGATCCACATGAAGACACAAAACATTTAAATATAATCTGAGTTCAGAAAAACGCAAATAAGAATTATACATCTAATTATATACATGTACTTAATAGTTGTAGTATTTTAATGAACACAATTCATATAAGATGAAAACCGGTGTATATTCTAACAAGATTTTAGTTGGAATATGATTTTGAACTCCTTCAGGCGCTAGACGTTTTCTTGTTAAAGTAAGTAAGTAAGTAGCAGCCCATTAACGTCCCACTGCTGGGCACAGGCCTCCTCACTCAGAGGAGCGAGGGTTTTTAGAGCATAGACCCGCGGATTGGCAGGCATAGTACACAAGTGCACTCTCTATTCCTTCACTCTCATAGTCCGATGTGACGGGAGAATGCGACACGACCGGAGAGAGATCAGGCGCAGGACTGACGGCTTAACGTGCTCTCCGAGGCACGGGGGTGGATCACACCGCCAACTTCCCAACTTCGGGAAAATATTGAGAAAATCTTAATAGAAAACTCAATATTGATATTTAAATTGACCCGACCTGGGACTCGAACCCAGGACCTCATGTCTGTAGTCGAACATGCTAACCACTAGACTAATGAGGCAGTTTCTTGTTAGGATATGCTTTAATTATTAATATTCTTCTTGCATTTAATTATGTTTTTATTTTACAACACCTGTGTCCTTAACACCATCTATTTCTTTTTACATTTAAGTTTTCCTATTGTATTTAACAATTAAATTTACATGTCTTATTGTTAACAAACATTGATATGGTAGAAGTGAAACTATCAAAAATTATGGCTTCAAGATAAGAAGGCGAATGTAAAATTTCGACCAGAGTATCATTGTAGGTTTCAGTAATCATTAATTGTTAACTCCCATTATGTCTTGGTGGAAAACGCGTGGGGGGAGGCACGAAGCAGAGCACAAACAGAACCACGAACATAACAATCACTGTATAATGCTTCCTATCACATTCTTTCTCTTTTTATTGTTGCTTTTCCGTTTCATTGACTTTCCAATGAAAACGATGCTAAATGATGCCAAAGACTATGGAGACAGACCAGACTCATTCAAATTAGAAAATGTAACTTAAATTGGTCCTGCTGGTAAAATAACCCTAGTGCTAGCGAGGTACATTGGTCCCCTCTAATAGGAGAGAAGGTTATTAGATCATAGACCCACTACATTAACAATTAATTAAGAAAATATTTGCAGCTACGGGTTCCCTGCACCGTTTACGTATTCTAATCCCTGTTCCAACCAAAGTTGCTCTATTACATACCCTCTTGCTACCAGTCCTTTATTATTCTGATAATTGTTTTCTTGATCTCACTCATAAGCAGTTAAACAAGCTTGAGAGACTCCAAAATTTATGTAAAAGATTCATATTTGGTCTCCGCAAATATGATCATATTTCCGACTCCCGCAAAAAAGTCAAATGACTCCCAATTCCCCTTCACCGGAATGCTCATCTTCTTTCTCTTCTCTACTGTGTGCTGTTTGATTCTAAAGCGCCCATTCTTGAGGGAACGCTTTGAGTTCCTTGACGAATCTCATAATCGACATCTTCATTCCCAAAAAAAGCTTAGTTTTAAAAATCCCTTCACACTCTACCTCTTCTTGTTCAAAATCATTCTCAGTTCAAGGTGCTCGTCTTTGTAACTCACTGCCTATCTATATAAAACATACTCAGACTCACAATTTATTTAAAAAGAGTACTTCCTGTTCATAAAAATTGATTACTATGAGTGTTATACTCTACTTCTTTTTTATGTCCTTTTAAGCTTTTTTGGTTGTCTGGTAGAGATCGCAATTTCAGGGGTAAGGACGCCCATTGTACTCCATCGTGTATGTTTATGTCTTAACTGTATTGCTGAACAATAAAGAATTTTGTATTGTACATTGCTACACTGTATGTTGGCAGGCATATACATGTGTCTGCGCTACCATAAGTTCAATCCCTATTCCTTCACTCTCTTAGTGGAATGTGACAGCAATCTGACACGACCAGAGAGTGATCAGGCGCAGGAGCGACTGCTTTACGTTCTCTCCAAGGCAAGCGGGTGGAGCACATCACCAACTACACACTCTCTCTCTCACTCACTCACTTCAACAGATGGACGTCCTCTGCTGGATAAATGTCTCGCCTAATGATGCCCACTGTGCCTGATCTTGTACCGGATAGCTCCAGTCAGTCAGTTGCCACTTCAGCTTTGTGATTGTTAGGGCTTTGTCGGTGACTTTGGTTCTACTACGGATCTCCTCATTTCTGATTTGATCGCGTAAACAAACTCCAAGCATAGCTCTCTCAATCGCACGCTCTTTGTCTTTGAGCTTTCGAATGAGGCCCATAGTCAGCGACCACGTTTCCGATCCGTAGGTGATTATTGGCAACACGCGCATTTCGAAGACCTTTGTCTTCTGGCACTGAGGGATATTCAACTACACAACACATGGCTAATACTGAGGATTTATTGACAGAAAACTTATCACTAACCCAGTACCTCATTACTGTAGCCGAATAATCTGAGCACTAGACCAATTAAGCAGTTGAATACGTAGATGTTGATGTTTACTTGTTTTTGTATTAAACAGGTACCACAGGCGGCGGCGGGGCGCAAGGTTTAGTTCACTGGATGTCGGTGATGGCGGAGCACATGGGAGGGGGGCACCACGACCCCTCCCACTACGCCTTACCACCATGGAACAACGGAGGTGTCGATGTAAGTAATTAATTTTTATTTGTTTATATTTACTCTCTTTATAGACACCACAAAATAACATAGAAATAGACTTATTAGATAGTGTGAGATATAAAAGAGTATTGGAAGGCAGGAAACAAAGGTATGCTGAGTATACTAGCAATATAGTAATGATAAACTACTTGTATCTAAACTATTATTATAAAGAAGAAACACTTGTATTTTTGTTTGTATGTATCTATGTTTGTAACGTTTTCGCACAAAAACTACTTGACCGATTTGAAAAATTTTATCACCATTAGAAAGCTGAATTTTCGCTTAACGAGATAGCTTATATTACTTCCTAAAAAAATGTAGGTATCCCTATTAAAAATGCATGAATACAACCCAAGATGTGAAAAACTTCCTCACAAATATTCTGACATCGCGTGTGCTATGGAAACTATTGATGATAGAACAAAAATATGTTCTACAACATTATAGAATGTATTTATATCTATAAAAAAGCCAAGGACACTATAAGCCCAACTACTGTAGTTAAGCCACTATAACTACTTTCTTATATTTTAAAAGTTAAGTCATTTTGGACTCGAATTCGTGACTCTCAGAATACTATCCTCAAGATGTGTTCGGAGTGCCCAAGGAATTTATTCCATTCTTAAGTATTGGCTTGCAATTCATCATGACAAAATTAAAAAAGTAAATAACCTATTATAAATTTGTACAAATACGAAAATGACAAGGAAGCCATACCCTTAGATTTATTTACTATTTTTTATTATTATTAGATTTAATTTTGATTGTAGTTCTGAAATAAAATTTATTTATTATTATTATAAATTTAATTTAAGTTTTGTTTTTTCTGTATTTGTTTTGTTTTTTATGTTAATAAACTGTAAACTGGGACCTTTTAATAAAGATAAATAAAAAATAAAAAAATTAATAAAATCAAACCATTTTATCCATGCCTCAGTATTAATCCTTATTCTATTAAATATTTTATTAAAAACTCAAAATTTATTATCAGTGTTATTTATATTGTTTTAATGAGAGTTATTTAGTTATATCTCAGAATATGATATAACAGAAGGTAGTTATAGCGTACAGTGTATATATATTAGAATACTTGTTGTATGTATATAAAAACATTGACTCTTTTAATAAAAAGAGTGAAATGTACATCATATAACTTACGAAACCAAAACAAACTTGTTATAAATTCTAGTAGGCTGCATAAGATTAACAACTCATTTAAGGGTAACTGTATACGTTTCTATAATAAACTCCCACAAGACGTTCTAAAGATGTCAATTAATAAATTCAAAGTCTTTGTTAAAAGAAAGTTGATAGAAAAATCGTATTATAAGTTGCAAGATTACCTAGACGATAGAAACGCTTGGGAGTGAACAAATTGCTCTAATTTTAATTAAAATATAGTAAACTAATTTGTTATTGTAATGATGATGGTAAAAAAAAAATACCCGACTGAGTTTGTTGTGGGTTCTTCTCGGATCAGGCCGCGAAGGAACCCTCGTAACTTTCGTCGATCAGACATATATTAGAGTAAGAGTGTGGAAAAAAAAATATAATTTGACGATTCAAAATTACTGTAATATGCCTACTTGAATAAAGATAATTTTGATTTTAATTTTGAATAAGGAAATTAATATGTTCTAAGTAATATAATTTAATTATGTCTCAATTCTTTAATAACATTTTTTTTTTATATTGATATTAAAAATATGATGAAAGTTTTCGTTTGTTAACATATTTCAATATATAATAGAATACCGAGAAAAGCGTCTCACGATTATTTAAAGGATATTAAAATATCAATAGGTTTGAAAATGATACAATTTTATTAATATCCAAAACAATTATGCATAAATATTACAAGAGAACAATATTAAATGCTTCTAACCTACCTCAAGATGTATTAGCAATAATTAATCAAAGTATCTCATCCACATTAGCCTAATCCTTCATTTTTATAGAAAACTACAAAAAGTAACAATCAAAAATCTTCTTTATTTCATATGAAACAAGTCATAAAATCAAAAAACACTGTCAAAAGAATATATTTCATTTCGTAACAATGTAATAGCCACCATATTTGTATTATGTTAAAGTCCATTTTTCATTGGCTCTTAAAACGATATCAATTTACAATTTAACAGATTTTATTTCTGCCAAAGGAAAATGTACTTTATTACTAATAAATACGGTTTAACATTGATTGAATTGGATTAAGATAGAATAAAAGATATTTGCATACAATCGCCGCGGGCGTCTATATTGTAGTTTAAAAATTGCGGACAACTTAAAAATATTAACCCTTATTTTTTTAACTGTGTAAAAATAGAGGTAATGATGCGTTTAGAATCGCTAAACAGGTCTTGTTACAAGATGCACATTTCTCTTTGCGAATAATGATGCAAATCGTGAGAAAAAAAAACGTCGCCAACGATTTTGTCCGAGACAAATCTATATTAATTATCCCAGAGTGCGATCTCTCGTTTTGTCGTAGGATTTCGTTGTGAGTAATGGATCTTTGCCACAGAAATATATTTAAAAAGTATATTTATATTTTGAACATTTATATCCGCAATCCGCAGTGGAGAAGTGTGGTGGGTCTATCCTCTAAAACCCTCTCTTTTATGAGCAATAAGACTTGTGCCTTTGGAAAACTTTAGTAAAAACTGTGACCAAAACTTAACCGGAACAAAAAAGAATACACAGTCGAAAAACGCTACCAAACCGTCAAATATTATAGTTACGTTCAGAAATGTCAAAAACAAATGAAACAATGATTTCTGAACGATGGGATAGACATCAAATATTCGACATTCAAAATCTTCACTTTTAAATTTAGTATGATTTCTGAACGACTTTTATATTTAATTTATTTCTGAACGACTTTTAAATGTAATAGATTAACGATGGGATAAATATCAAATATTTGACATGCAAAACAAAAAAAATTAAACAAATCCTGACTCATAAATTTAAATTGATTTCTAAACGACGGGTCAAATATTAAATATTTGATATTTAAAACCAAAAAAAATTATAAAAATCTTCACTTTGAAATGTCATTTGATTTGTGAACGACGATTCAAAACCAAAAACAAAAAGAATTTAACAAATCCTGTCTTATAAATTTAAAATGATTTCTGAACGACTTTTAAATTTAATTAATTTCTCAACGATGGGACGAACATCAAATGTTTGACATTAAAAACCAATAGAAATCTTCACTTTTAAATTTAATTTCATTTCTGAACGACTTTTAAATGTAATTGATTTCTAAACGACGGGTCGAACATCAAATACTTGATATTTAAAACCAAAAAAATTGATAAAAATCTTCACATTTAAATTTAATTTGATTTCTGAACGTCTTTTAAATGAAATTCATATCTAAACGACGGGTCGAACATCAATTATTTGACATTTAAAACAAAAAAAAATTATAAAAATCTTCATTTTGAAATTTCATTTCATTTATGAACGACGGGATGAACATCAAACATTCAAAACCAAAAACAAAAAGAATTAAACAAATCCTGTCTTATAAGGTTAAAATGATTTCTGAACGACTTTTAAATGTAATCCATTTCTAAACGATGGGACGAACATCAAATGTTTGACATTAAAAACCAATAGAAATCTTCACTTTTAAATTTCATTTCATTTCTGAACGACTTTTAAATGTAATCCATTTCTAAACGACGGGTCGAACATCAAATACTTGACATTCAATACCAAAGTATTTTAATTATCTAATTACAATATTTATTGCACAAAGTGGATAACGAAATGGGACAAAAACAAAAAAAGGAACAACATATATACAAACTAAAAATGGATTATAAATTTCCATATCTTTCTAGATTTTACTTTTTTGCATATTTCTGTATTAGTTCTGTTTAATATTCGACCAGACCCAACAAATCAATAATAAAACCTCTCCAGCTCTCGAGTTATAAATGGGATATGTGCGAAGTTATTGTGGTGTTCAATAAGGTATGCATCTATCTATCTATCTATCTTTGTTTAATATATAGATGAATTGTGTATGGAGCTAAACATTTCGCCTATCACATTGATAACGAAATTTCTCGTCAATTCACGCAAGCGTACACTTAGAAAGTGCTGTGAATATCTTCACGCTATGATAACAGGTTGCTACAAGATCTCTCTTATCACTGAAGTCTGTATTAACATTTATTAAAGCAACTTTCAAAAGAAAGCATCTACTTTTTATTTTATATCATCTTATTCAAAGAAAGAAAGAATTTGTATACTTGGGATCTAAATTTACAATAGATGGAACATGTGAAAGTGATATTGAAAGGAGAGTGAATGCAGGGAATGTGGTAAATGGTGCTGCACGCCTTTATGAATAGCCAGATGGTGTCTCAAAGGGCCAGACTGGCTGTGCATGCAGGAGTGTTGGTTCCAACACTTAGTAAAAGTTGGTTATGGCAGAAGAATCACATAAGTAAAATAAATGCGGTAGAGATGAGAGCGTTGAGAAGTATGATTGGATTAAAACTGAGTGACAGAGTAAGGAATAGTGTGATAAGAGAACGTTGTAGTATAAAAGAAGATGTAGTGACTAAAATTGAGAAAGGTATGCTTAGATGGTTTGGACATGTAGAGAGAATGAATAAAAGGAGACTGACAAAAAGGATTTATGAGTAAAGAGTGAATGGTAAAGTTGGAAGGGGAAGACCAAGGTGAACGTTCCTGAATCAAATCCAGGACATTTTAAATAAGGGCCAGGTCAAGAGTACTCTAAACCGACGAACTTGTATGAAAGGTTTAATGAGAATAAAAGCGGCGAAGGAGATATGCAAGGCTCGTGGCAAAAGGAAGGTCGTGGTCTCTGCCTACCCCTTTGGGAATGAGGCGTGATGCTATGTCTGTATGTTATTCAATAATATACAGCTCCATTCTTCATATCATTGTTTATATCCGCTATAGAAATCCGATTACATCCTCCAGATCTAAGCCATTCTTGAATTTTCCAGAAAACACATAAATATACATAAATAATACACACACAACATGAAAAAGAATTTGATTTTAAATCAAAATGAAACCTACCCCAGGCTATAGTCGGATTAAACTTAGCAAAATGTAAAAAAAAAACATCATCATAATCCGTTGAGTGGTTTAGGAGTTCATACAGATTAAAACATACAGAGCGTAGTAGTAGACGGTCAAGTCCTCTTAATAATTTAAAAAGGTTGTCAATGTCTTTATCCAAATATTTGTGTAAACTTTATTGATCCAGGTATTAATATATTTGTCGGAGAATAAGAGAGAAGGCAGCATAAAGCACAGGGGCGTAGGGTTCTCCGCCGACATCGTCATTAATGACATCCATGATTTCCATACTGTGGGCGTTCGTGGGTAATGTTTGTGTAATCATACACTTTATTAATTAATTCGGATTATAATGTTCAATCACTTAATGTTCCCGATATCAATTTGCACAAACTCATTAATAATAATTGCTAGGAACGCGACAGTTTCAAAAGTCTACCGCACCGGCGAGCCATCTCCTGAGAACTACCGAGAAACGCGTTCCACAGACTATTGCACTCCACATATTTATATTTACTACAGTTTATTTTATATCGTAATTGGTAATGTATTATTGGTGATTCATGCTATTAAAAGCCATGATACATGGTTTCTCGTTTAGAGTAGACATGGCTTCGAAACCTGATCAGGCATTCTTAAGATTCTCTTGATAAATAGAAACGGACGTTCTAGAAGGCATTGTGCTTTCCAAAACATCGTGAATAAGCCCACAGATCCCGAAAGTAATTCTGAGCTATGTGTAGCCTGCTAACTTGTGGTAGAGCAGCATGTGGGTCTGCTGTCTAAAATCCCTCTCTCATATCAGGAAAGTAGCCTATTCCCTGCAATGGGAAAAAGCTGCTATTTACCTGAACCCCTTCCTAAATCACAACTACATTATAATATGTTATAGTGAACTAAATAAATACTAAAAAAACAGTCGCTTAAATACAACTGACATTCGTTTTCTTCAAATCATGTAGCTTCGGAATCCAGGATGAAATTGGCGCCAAAACAGCCGATACGTCAGACGCGGCTGACAATCGTACGGTAGTCATCGAGCAAGCGCCTCTCTGTCTTGTACGTAAACAGTAAATCTGTTCAAAAGCACGAACCCCTCAGAAGATTACGAGGCATAAACCTGCTTTTTAACTTATCTTTCAATAATGTTAAATGAAATTGAGTTATTGATTTCAACAATATAATATCGATTGAAAGAGTACGGAAACCTGTGTTTTTTATAACCATTGTATAACATAAAGTTTCACACTATATAAAGATACACAAACAGCGTCTTACAATACCGCATTGACACATCAAAACACAATAAAAATGATATACGTGGCAGCAGAAGTCGGGTGTTTTTTGTGAGTTACGAGAAAAAAATTGCCAATATATACATTGTTCTGAACCCTACTAACGATATTTTGATGACTGCATACGATCCACTGTAATGAAATAATAAAAAAAGAAAAAAAAACCGCTATCCGACGATTCCCTTTTGCTACACAAGTAGGGTGAAGTCACTGTTTTTCGTATAAAAAAATAACAATGACACAACGATGTTAATTTCATACGTTTTCTCTTAGACAGAGACTTGTTAGTCACTGTGAAATGAAACAAAATCATAATTATAATTCATTCCTTATATTTTAGACTTTAACATATTCTAATTCAAAAAAGCTTTTACAACATGTATGATGTAAATTCTAATGTACGAGGTTGATGTCAAAGAAAGACTTACAATCTAATTTTACGAGGGTTCCTTCACACACTATCCTGAGAAGAGCCCACAAGAAACTCAGTCGGATGTACGTTTTTTTATCTAATCACCGATTAGAGCAGTCTTTCTCAAAAACGTTTGAAACCTAGAGGGGGGCGTTAAGATTTGTGACTCATATATATCCAACTTTCACTACCATACATAAGTGTTGGCACCAACACTCCTCCATGCATACCATCTGGCTATTCATACAGGCATGCAGAGCACCATTTACCATATTCCCTGCATTCACTCTCCTTTCAATAACAAAATATTGCAATTCATCAGAAATTCATCTCTTTCAAAAAGTTAAGTCAATGGTAAATGATGGTGTATTCCGATTCAAGAGGCAATTTAACTCTTATGGTTTCTATACAGCCTCGTACTGGAACACAATTCTCATTGCTTGGCATTACGCTTTTGCTGGTAGGTAGGTAACTAGCCACGGCCGAAGTCTTGCCAAATTAGACTTAACAAATAATATCGCAAAGATCTAATTCGATAGTTGTAAAAAGCACCATTTACCATATTCCCTGCATTCACTCTCCTTTCAATATCACTTTCACATGTTCCATCTTTTGTAAATTTAGATCCCAAGTATACAAATTCCTTCACCTCTTCCAGTTGTTCCCCATCTATCAAAATATTGCCATTCATCATAGATTCATCTGGATCAAAAAGCATAACTTTCGTTTTGTTTACATTCACTTTCATTCCTTTCCCTTTCAAAGCTTCATTCATAATATTTAACATCTCCTGTAGCTGATTAGTCAATTTTAGTGAAATTTATAATAAATTTTGTTTTATTTCTTAAGCTATATAAGGTGCATTCTCTTTTGTACGTAAATTGGTGAAAAACTATACCAGTACTAAAAAGATACAGTCAATTCAAGTCAAAAAGTCAAGATCAAAAAGTTGGTACATGTATCATATGTGATTCATTGAAAAAAAATCTATTAATATTCTTTAAGACAACTTACTTTTTAATGCGAAAAAGAGGTTATAAGGGAAGTATCGTCATTTTAGATGTAGAAACAAGTATACATGCGAAAGCCACTCTGTCTATCTGTCGTGCTTTTACATTAAAACTACTAAACTGATTTTAATGAAATTTAGTATACAGATAGCCCAGGGCCTGAGAAAAGACAAAGGCTACTTTTTAATGCGAAAAAAGCGTTGTAAGGAATGGAAATATTGTCATTCTTAGAGTTAGAAGTTTGAAATCTATATTTAGGCTGTAGATTTCATGTATATTAATATAACATTCAAAATTTGTAAAAGATTTACCCTCAAGGGTGTAAAATGACAATCCTTATTAATATTACAAATGCCAAAGTCACTCAGTTTGTCTGTCGTGCTTTTACACTAAAAATACTGAACTGTTTTAAATTAAATTGGTACACAGATAGTCTAGAGCCTGAGAAAAGATATAGGCCACTTTTCAATGCGAAAAAACAGTTGAAATGAATGAAGTAAAGTCATTTTTAGATATAGAAGTTTGAAACCTATTTTTTAGACCTGTCGATTTGATATACATTAATATAACATTCAAATTTTGTAAAAGATTTATCCTCAAAGGTGTAAAATAACAATCCTTACGAATATTATAAATGCGAAAATCACTCTGTCTGTCTGTCGCGCTTTTACACTAAAAATACTGAATTGATTTAGATTAAATTTCGTACACAGATAGTCCAGAGCATGAGAAAGGATATAGGTCACTTTTTCATGCGAAAAAACAGTGGTAATGAATGAAGTAAAGTTATTGTTAAATATAGAAGTTTGAAATCTATTTTTTAGGCTGTCGATTTGATATATATAAATATAACATGCAAATTTTGTATAACATTTATCCTCAAAGGTGTAAAATTACGAATATTATAAATGCGGAAGTCGTTCTGTCTATTTATCGCGCTCTCACACTAAAATTACTGAACTGATTTTAATGAAATTTGGTGCATAGTTTCTCTAGAGCCTGAAACAAGGCATGGGATACTTTTTAATGCGAAAAAAGTACCGTCATTCTTAGGGGAAGTCACTTTGGCTATCTGTACTTTCATACTAAATCTACTGAACTTATTTAAATGAAATTTGGTACACAGATTGTCAAGAGCCTCATTTTTTCTTTCCTTCATTATATTATATACGTATGTGTCTTTGTTTGTAAGATAAATAGCTAAATTCCCCGCGAGCACATCTTTTGTCAATGATTTTCGGGTATTATCTTCGCAGAAAGCTAGTTAAATAGTCAACAGAACCACATGTCATTCTATTTAACTAAATGCAGCAAAGATGCTTCAATCTACGTAACTATTTCCCTGTGGCGTATTAACAATTAGCGTTCTCACACAAAAAGGCGCATTGCCAATCAGTCGAGCGTCAAAAATCGATTGATAAATCGCACAATGCCAACCAACCGACTGATAAATCGGTGACGTCTTAATTACTGTACGTCGAAAACGATTACACGTAAGCATATTTGAATAAGACGTTTGATCATTTATTAAAAAACGGGGAAAGAGTGCCATTGTCTCTTTAACCCCACATTTCGATTCATTGTCTAATACATTGCCTATTTTTCTTGTATACCTTTTGTTTAATGTCTATATTACTCAGCGATGTATTTTAATAAAGGGTTGTGATACAAATTCATTTATGTTTCAAAGGATTACACGCTCGATTCGGTATAGTTTGATTTATAATATTAATTATATTAAGTCCAGGTGTATAAAGGGTTGTATGCAAGTTTGAATTCACGCCTTCTTTACCTTGTGTTAGCCTTAGGCTGTTTTTATGTTTTGTTATATAACTAACGACCTGCCCTGGCTTTGCATGGGTAGTAAAATGGATAATACCTATCTATATATCTACACTGGTACTATTTTTAATGTATTTTATTATCTAGTTTCTATCCTCGTCGTCAATGTCGACTCAACCGATGGACGTTCACTATTCGAAAAAGATCTCTCTTAATCTATCTATCTAGTTTCTATAAACATATTAAAAAGCTTAAATATAAGCGTGTTTAAGATACATTTTTCATGCTTAGGAAACATCCCAAATTGCATGAAGAATATTCGGTGTTCTTACTAAAGCTTTTGATTGTGTAGAGCATAGCGTTTTTATACTTGAACTTAGTCACTATAGTGTGAGGGATGGGACACTTAACTTGTTACTTATCTTCAAAATAGAGTTCAAAACAATTCGTTCGTATACAGTGTTAAATAGTTAGGATCACCTGTAAAAATTGGTGTCCCACAAGGGTCAGTACTTTGCCCTCTTTTGTTCTTAATATATATAAACGATTTAGCATACCAGTTGAAAGACAAATGTGATATAGTCGTATTTGCTGACGATAATTTCTTGCTGCCTAAAGTAGACAGAAATGTAGAAAATGATGACGATGTAAATAGTATCCTGTCACATGCCTCATGTTGGTTTTCTGTTAACATTAAATTCCCCAATAAATTATCGTTCACGATTATTGTTGTGTTATCTCCTAAGATATCCATTTAAATTATATGGTATTTACGTATAAACGCTTAAGATAAATAACTTATTTATGTTAATAAAAATCAGTAGTGTATCCATCTGTATAACTTTCTAATTACGTTACCATGTTTTGTGGGTTAAATGGACATAGCAAGTTTTCCTTAAATGATAGTAATATGAAATTCAGTATTTTTGTAGAAGAAAGAGGAATTATCATGTCATACATTGTTTCTTATATCTCAAAGGAAATAGGCGGTGTTTGCAATGAAAGATCCCAAGCTTGATTTTTTCTGCTACTTTCAACAATGATCGTTTTATTTGCATATATGAAGTTATCCTTAAAAGATAGATATATTTCATTGAGACTCTCTTTTGTAGATGATTAAAATAGGAATTACTCTGTGATGTATTGTTTTTTATTTCTCCAATGGAATAGGCGGTGTTTTCAATGAAAGCTCCCAAGCTTGATTTTTCTGCTACATGTAACCATTATCATCCTATTTCAAGTAATTTACGTAAAACTTTGACAAATTATATACATAAGTCTTCCTTATCAGTTGCTCTATCTATTGGTGAAAACCGCACGAAAATCCGTTCATTAGTTTTTGTATACATCGCAAACAAACAGCGAATGACTTTATTTTATAATATGTAAAGGTCTATAAGTTGTTGTCGGGTTGTGTTTGAGTGATAGACTGTATTATCACTTACCAACAGATGAGATGACAGTCAAGCACTAATCAGTAAGCAATAAGAAACTATTCTTTCAAAGCAGCGATATCTAAAAAGGCCATAGATACCCTACTACAATGTAACTATCTTTTTGAATACGTGTAAAGTGTCCTTCTTGTGTATTAAGTGTAAGGGAATCTAACAATATTAATTGTACGCCAACAAATAAAAGAAACAATAGAAACAAAACGTATATCCAACAATAAACAAGGAAATTAACCGTACACTAGGGTGTTCACAATTAATCCGCTAAATTAGACGTGTCCCGGCTAAAATCGATTAGCAGCGATGCCGGAGTCAGGAGGGGATTCGACTAAATAAGCCCCCCCCGTCTAATTTTAGTCGGATTTGTTGATATTTGGACTATATTTAAATACGAATTCATTTACTCCACTCGCAAAAAATTAGGGATACTTTGAAAAATAACTACAACTTTTGCAGTGATTCAAAACGAAGAAATGGTAGATTCTTGTGTTGATTTAAGCTGTATTTCTTCTTACAAATGTAACGTAATAACAAAAGAATTTTTCTGTAGTCGTTTTAAGTACTTTTTATGCAATAAAAAGAACAAGTGGAAGATGTGAAAGAATTTGTACATTTGGGAACTAAATTTACAAAACATGGCATATGTGAAAGTGATATTGAAAGGAGAGTGAGTGCAGGGAATATGGTAAATGGTGCTCTGCACGTCTTTATGGTAGGGAAAGTTGGGTATGCAAGAAGAAGGATAAAAGTAAAATAAATGCGGCAGAGATGAGACTGTTGAGAACTATGAGTGGATTAAAACTGAGTGACAAAGTAAGGAATAGAGTATAGATATAATAGAGAACGTTGTGGTAAAAAAGAAGATGTAGTGACTGAAATTGAAAAAGGTATGCTTAGATTGTTTGGACACGTGGAGAGAATGAATGAAAGGAGACTGACAAAAAGGATTTATGAGACTACAGCGAATGGGAAAGTTGGAAGGGGAAGACCAAGGCGAACGTTCCTGGACCGAATCCAGGACACACACACACACACACACACACACAGAGAGAGAGAGAGAGAGAGAGAGAGATAAGCTTGCAAATTTTTATTTTTATTTATTAATTTTAATTATAAGTTTAAATCTTTTATTTTTATAACTTCATCAAATCCTTCAGAGAGGGCGAGATTTTACTGACACAGGTATCTTAATACCTACTAGAAGATCTCAACCTACTATTTTTTAATTGGTAATCAAACGGCGTTTTAACAAATTGTAACATAGAATACTTACTACTAGCTAAAGCCGCGACTTCGTCTGCGTGGAGTGTTTTTTGGGTAGCAATTTCATTAATTTAGGCAAATTGTTTTACAAATAAGAAACATGACCTCTACTCGGCGAAAGGAATATTCCTACCAAAATTCAAGTCTCCACGCCTCATGGTTCCCGAGATATCGTGATGAGTCAATAGATACCTGGATATCTCTTATATATATACTAGCTGAACCCGCGACTTCGTCTGCGTGGAATGATTTTTTTAATACAATTTGAATTAAAAGTAAGTAAGTAGCAGCCCATTAACGTCCCACTACTGGGCACAGGCCTCCTCACTCCGAGGTGCGAGGGTTTTTAGAGCATAGACTCACCACGCTGGTCAACTACGGATTGGCAGGCATAGTACACAAGTGTGCACTCCCTATTCCTTCACTCTCATAGTCCGATGTGACGGGAATTCGACACGACCGGAGAGAGATCATCGTGCTCTCCGAGGCACGGGGGTGGATCACACCACCAACTTCCCAACTTCGGGCTAATATTAAAAAAATCTTAATAGAAAACGCAATATCGATTTTTGAATTGGCCCGACCCGGGACTCGAACCCATGACCTCATGTCTGTAGTCGAACATGCTAACCACTAGACCAATGAGGCAGTTGAATTTGAATTAAATTAGGCAAATTGTTTTATAAATAAGAAACATAACCGCACTGCCCTTTGAGGGTGGAATTTCCTAAAATTTACTTTTGAGAAATTCCATTATGTCAATAAAAATTCTGACAAAGTTTTACATACGTATATATAAGTTGAATTGTTTTTTAATGTGAACATTTGTTTTTTTAATTAACACCCTCTTCTAATCGGCCTCTACTCACTGACCTCTGCTCGGCAAAAGGAATATTCCTACCAAATTTCAAGTCTCTACCTTTTGGTTGCAGAGATATCATGATGAGTCAATACCTGGATATCTAAACTAATAATATAAAGAGGAAAAATTTGTATTTTTGTATGTAACGAAGAAACTCAAAAAGTACTGTACCGATTTTAATAATTCTTTTTTCATTAGAAATCTACATTATCACTGAGTAACATAGGCTATATTTAGTACTAGATCATTATAGAAATCTTTAGAAATTTCTATTAAAGCCAACCGAAGGTGTAAAAAAATTAGCCATAAAATGTCTTTCATCGCATACGCTGTGAAGAGTATTAATGATGGGACAAAAAAATGTTCGACAATATTATAGAATATATCAATATCTATAAAAAACTTCGCGAGACCATACGTCTAACTATTGTAGTTACGTCACTATAACTACTTTTTTACATTTAACAAATTGATAGAAATGCCGATCAAAATCAGACCGAGTTATCCATACCATTTATAAATTTCTATCCAAATTAATAATTTAATATTCAAGACTGTCTCAATACCTGACGATTACTTTTTGAATTATTGAAATCGGATATTCTATTCAAAAGATATCATGAAATTAAAACCAAAGTACTAACGAGAGAGGGGCAGTGCGGCAGAAGGGGGTGCACCATTATGAACTAGGTTACCTTACGCAGTGGAGGCAAGCGATATTGAATATTTCAATTTTTTTAAACTCATTTTTATGCTTCACTTAAATAGTTCTTTAATTATCATGCTTATAACTTAACGCGTGCGAAGCCGGGACGGGCCGCTAGTCTATTATATACAGACAATATAGTAGATATTAAATTTAGAATCAATGAAAAGAAAATCCTGAGATATTCTATATATACTTACGAGGAGTTAGTGAGTGTTAGGTGTGAGTGGGTGTGTGAGTGGGTGTGTAAGAATGAGTGTGTTGAGTAACAAATTGTTATGGAAATTAACTATTTTTATTTTATTTATCGTCGTTTCTGAATATGTGTCTAGTAGCGGCCCTGTGCCCGGCTGAAATCGATTAGGAGCCGAAACTCGCAATTCGCAACGACTCTGCGTCTCGGCCAAGATAAACATGCCAGACTTTTTTTTTCGTTACGGCAAAGACATTAACCAAGGATGCGATAGGAGTGACCACGCTTTTTATACTACTGGGACAAGTTCCGTATTGATTTATTTGCTTCACTTATTTACTATATTGTAACTTTACCTGGAGATATTACCCGCGTAGTTCCCGTTCCTGTAGGAATATGAGGAAACCTGTACAAACTAAAACGTAAAGAAGTAACAGTTTCTAGTTTGTCTATGTCTGCTCTGGTGGAAGACTTCGGCCGTGGCTAGTTACCTACCAGCAAAGACGTACCAATTAATATATGGAAGCATTCTGCCAAGGAAAATTCTGCCAGTAGTGTTCCCCCAGGACTTTCATATGCAAATGTTTAAAAGGCAATTGAACTCGCACCTTCTCGGCCGGAAACGCATCGGCAGCTGTCCTAGTGATCAGGTGACCCACCACCTCTTTTGTCTCCTATAATTATAACAAAAAGGTATGGGTTTCAGTACGATGCTGCATTGAAACCATAAGAGGGTAATTGCCTCCTAATACGTTAGCGCGCCTCCATCTTAGATTGGATTATCATATACCCTCGGGTGTCAGCATATAAAAGAAAAAGCATATGAATGTTTATGAACTAATATAAAAAAGCAATTGATAACATTTTTGTCTGTTTTTATAATACATTCATCAGGTCTTGGGTTAGAGTTCCGGGTTGGGCGAATTCAAAAATCGATATTGAGTTTTCTATATTTGCCCGAAGTTGGGAAGTTGGCTGTGTGATACACCCCCGTGTCTCATAGAGCACATTAGGTTGTCGGTCCTGCGTCTGATCTCTGAATCGCGAGTGTGAGATTTCCATCACATCCTCCTATGAGAGTGAAGGAATAGAGAGTGCACTATGCCTGCCAACCAGCGTGCAGCAGTAGAACAGCGTGATGGGTTTATGCAAACGCCTCACCTATGATTGAGGACTCCTGTCCCCAGCATAGGGCTACGTTAATGGGCTGCTACTTACTTTACTTTACCTGGTCTTTCTGTATGTTTGTAACTGTTAATAGCTGAACCAATTTGAACGTAACTTTCACTGGAAGTTAGTTGGTGTAATAAAGAGTATTTAGGCTACTTAAATTTTGAAAAATCCATCCAAACTTACTGCGCGGGGAATAGCTAGTTTATATATATATATATATGTTATATTAATATTGTATATTTGTATATTTACTCATTTCCACGGTTTTTTTATCGTCTAAGTAATGCTTCAAGTTTTATTACAAAAAACGTCGTATTTAAAATACCTGTCTTTTGATGATTCTTTTAAATTCTTTCCTTTAGTGTGTTTGTTATAGAAGTTACATTTCAATGATTTTTTGAGCATTTACAGCAGTTGTATTCTCTTTTATAGGCATTAATTTGTGTGCACTATGAGATATCTCTGATTTCATCTTAACTCATAACAAAACACGAAATTATTATAGTATTTTTATGATAAAAAAAAACCTATTCGTTACGAATCGCTTGGCAGATGTGAAATATCAAAATGTTTAAGTAAGAGACTGATTCCGTATACTGTAGTGGACAAAAATCGCTAAACCGCGAACGAAAAGCGTCGTGGCGACGCTTTGCCACGGTATGCGTCACTATAAATGTTTCACATCAATAACTAAGTATCCAATAAGCATTTTCCTTCGTATAAATGCTCGCTAGTCACCCTAGTGTCGATGTCATTAGACCTTGCGAGGGGGCGTCATTACGACGATGAGTAGAGCGTCCATTAATCTTCCTGGACCGGTCTCCCGGCTGTCAAAATTGTGGCCACCGTCCTACCATAGATATGTGTATATCCAGCGGAAAAGTGGCCCAATACTAATACTTTTAAATTTCACTAATTAACAAGGGTTTGAATATTCTAATAAAATTTCTTCAACTCTGCACTTTCGACTGTCATTAACAAGTTTTTTCTTCAATAGATGGGCATACACTGCTCTCATAATGATGCCCACAGGGCCCGAACCTCTTTATATCCTCAATCCAACGGCATCCGGGGCAGGGTTGCCAATCCAGCACCACACACACACATTCACGACATTGAAAGCCAGCACCCAAGAGCGGCAAACTCTTAGCGTTCCCTGCCTCGTGAGCTCCTTACCATCTCCTGACATAGGCGGAGATGACGGCGAAAACGACGCAATGGAAATGGCGTCACTCGGAATGGGTAACTCACTGTATTGACTTGGATGGACCTAATGTGGATAAAGAGGCATTGTCTCACCCCTCACCTCCACGCAGTTGAGAAAAAACCCCTACGTCTATTAGTCTTTCGGAGTACGTGCCCCTTCCATTTCCACTTTAGCTTCCCGATTCCTAGGACTATATCGGTGACTGATTCTTCTACGGATATCCTCATTTCTGATTTGATCATGTAAAGAAACTCCAAAAATAGCCCTCTCCATCGAACTTTCGAATGGGACCCATAGTTAGCGACTACATTTTGGAACCGAAGGCCACTAGCATTATGCACTGTACGAAGATCCATGTCTTCAGGTACTGGACGAAAGGCTCTTTTGTAACTTCCTGTACGCTGGCCAAGTGAGTCGGCTTCATCGGTTCACCATTATCTATGTTAATTTTTAAGCCCACCTGTTAAGAAACTCAGCTAAAATCATTGAGTATTGTGTTTCAACTAGTTTTTTATTCTCCGCGTAAGTCTATTACCCTAAGGGTTATGGGGAAAGAGGTTCTTAATGTTTTTGCGGAAGGAAACACTGCTATATATTCAGTTCTAGATTATTAAATACTTCCATAATCGAAAAGCACGATTGCATTAATGAACTAAGTTTCACATTTTAAAAGGAAACTTATTTGCTTGATTAAAATAACACTGTCGAAGGGAATTCAAGACTCTAACCATAAAGCCGATTCCGAAGGCTATGAGGTCCTTTCATAAATAAAATTGGTTTGATTTAACAAAAATAATAAATTGGATAATATAAGCTTTGTTAGCAAAGTTATCAATCGTACTGTTTATAAATATATACATATATGTGTGACATAATAATTATTGTTAAGATATATTGAGTTGGACCACTTCCCATGCGAGGGTGCGACGTGTATTGTTCGTACAATGTCCGTTGTTTCAGAATGGAGTGGAATTGAATGTTATTAATATTGCTAATGACTTGGATGGATCTGATTATCCTGGCAATAGTATTTTCTGTTTGGTTGCACTTTAGCCGCGGGCGCCTACTCAGTTGCCAAATACTGTGTGAACATTATTGATGGTGTGCTTTGTATACGCCTGTTGGCTTCTATGGCTTTACACTGTCTATTTCCACAATATTTTAATAGAGTAGTATTTTTCTTCGCGTTTTTATTACCATAAAGGTAGACAGAGACCAAGTCCTTCCACTTGCCACGATCCTTACATATTTCCTTCGTTTCTTTCATTCTCATTACGCCTTTCATATATTTAGACTGTTAGACCTGGCCTTTGTTTAAAATGTCCTGGATTTGGTCCAGGAACGTTCGCCTTGATCTTCCCCTTCCTACTTTCCCATTCACTCACAACTTATAAATCCTTTTGTTAGTCTCCTTTCATTCTCTCTACATGCCCAAACCATCTAAGCATACCTTTCTCCATTTTAGTCAATACATCTTCTTTTATACAATAACGTTCTCTTATTGCACTATTTCTTACTTCTTCACTCATTTTCAATCCACTCATACTTCTCAACGCTCTCATCTCTACTGCCTTTGTGCTTCTTATCATACCCAACTTCACTACCATACATAAGTGTTAGCATCAACACTCCTCAATGCATACCATCTGGCTATTCTTAAAGGCATGCAGAGCACCATTTACCATATTCCCTGCATTCACTCTCCTTTCATTATCAAAATATTGCAATTCATCAGAAATTCATCTCTTTCAAAAAGTCAATGGTAAATGATGGTGTATTCCGATTCAAGAAGCAATTTAACTCTTATGGTTTCTATACAACCTCGTACTGGAACACAATTCTCTTTGCTTGGCATTACGCTTTTGCTGGTAGGTAGGTAACTAGCCACGGCCGAAGCCTTGCCAAATTAGACTAAACAAATAATATCGCAAAGGTCTAATTCGAGAGTTGTAAAAAGTTTATCGACAAACTTTCCTATAAATCCTTTGGGAGCTGAATACTTGAACTACAGTAAACTAATGCTCGACTTCCTTTGTCCCTTTAATAACAACTCAGGGAATTGTAAGAAAACTGAGGTAAGAAGTCTATAAAATTTTATTTGGTTTGCTTGTTTCTTTTGCACTTATATCCAGAAGTTTTGCACTTGTACATTGTCCAGAAAAACTAATACTTCCTATCTCATTCTCTCCCACTTTCAATCTTATCATAGTGTTTGTCTTTTTTTACTGTCGCTTTCAACGACTTACAAATCACAACAATGCTAAAGAAGACTTTAAAACAATAACACCATTAAGGTTTTTCGTTATAGTTCCAGTGTATAACAACTAGACAGTAAGCATGGGTGTTATTGTTCTTTTTTCAATAACTGTAACTCTGACGTTATTATATATCCAGTAACAAATACTATATCATGTTATTTGTTACTGAAAAGTTATTTTATCCAAAGACTACACATTAAAATTGTTTGTACTTTTAATGTTATGATAAAAACCTAAAGTATGTATTGTAATTTGTTTGGCTCACTTCAAAATCTTAATAGGATTTTACATCATAATCTAGTACCCAACCAATTAACGAACAAAATACGTTATAGCTATTTATACTTATTATTTATACCGATCCTCAATTCTTTTGATATATGTATACAAATAACAACCTTTAATAAAAGGTAAGTAGCTGCCCATTAACATCCCACTGCTGGGCACAGGCCTTGTCACTCATATGAGAAACGGTTTTTAGACCATAGACGTATCACGCTGCTCCACTGCGGATTGGCAGGCATAGTACACTGAGTGCTCTCATATTCTAACGTGACGGCAATCTGACACTCGAGGAGAGAGACCAGGCACAAGACCGACAGCTCAATGTGCTCTCCGAGACACGGGGGTGGACCACACCACCAAATTTTTCCCAACTTCGGGCAAATGTTGAGAAAATCCTAATAGAAACCTCAATATCGATTTCGAACTGGCCCGATCCAGAACTCGAACTCAGGACCTCATATCTGCAGTTGTTATGCTAACCACTAGACCAATGAGGTAGTCAATCTTTAATAAATACACTCAATTATTCTCAATTTATTTCTATGATATTTAATGAGGTTGCGTTATTAACTATCTCCATCATACTGTTACTCGATCACCGTTTTAAAATATTGAAAATATCTTAATAACACTGTTTTGGATTTAGGTTATTTTCGTTATTATTTTATCAGTAAAGTAGCAAATCACGGAAATGTTACTTAATTATTTCTTGCTTACTAGACATTCGTGCTAACACATATAAAAAAAAATACAGTGATATGCGTCGTATTCGTTTGATTTATTCTAAATAGTTAAAAAAGTGTCATTAAACTTTTTGTGAAGTGTCGAAAGGTATAAAGTATTTCCCAATAAATAATGTTCCAATACAATATTATGATGTCAAAATAATGGCAGAGATCATAAGGCCTTATTATTGGGGACATAAATCCTTAGCTCCTTAGGTGTTATTTGCAAAGGGGTGAGTATACACGGTTAAGACGCTAGTGCGACTAAACAATTTTGATAATTGTAAACTGTAATTTATGGGAAGCAAGGGAAAATGGCTTAAAAATCGTTTTAAATGCTAATAAAAACACAAGTCTTGTTTAAATTTATACTAATCTAAAACTTTAGATTTCCAAGACTCAGAGGGAGGGAAAAAGGAAGATATGTTAGGAGTTTAATGAATTTAATTATCATTAAAATATAAAAGCTTAAATAAAAATGCCATTTGTTTTTTGTCTAAATTAGAAATTATTACTTAAATTTTGATATTGAATTTAAAATTCTGAAAAGAGAATTTATGTAAAAAGTTTATTAAATTATGAAATAACGAGTGGCAAATTAAAATGCCAATTGTTGTTTTTGAAATATTAAAACAAATATCAAAGGAATTAGCATAAAAACGCTGCACATTTTCGTGAAGCTAATTATGCGTTTCATCCGTAAAAAATTTACCCTCTTGCGCCTAAAGTTTCATTTCAAAAACATTAGTAGGTAAAAACTTCTATTTTAATTCTCTTATTATTGCCCTAGTCTTTATGAAATACATATGTTATAATTAGTATACTTAATATTTGTTACGTGTTTTTATTTATGTATATTAAATGAAATTAGTGTAATAATGTGTATGTATATTCAAAAATAAAAAATACATATTAAATATTTGGTGTACCTGATAATTTTAGACTACTAAAATAATGGATTAGGTCCAACCACTTACAGTTTTCGAGGTTTCCCCGTACAAATAATTCCACAATTTTGAAGGATAAAGTAATATATAAATAATAAGACGTTGTAGAGATACCACATAATGAATTTAAAATATTCATTAAAAAGAAAATTAATTAAGAAATCGTATTATCATTTGAAGCATTACTTAGACAATTAAAATGCGTGGGATTGAAGGTAATGATACTGGGGGTAAAAAAACAGGATATCTAGCTGAATTTGTTCTGGACTCTTCTCAATATAGAGCGCAAAGTTGATGAGGACGGGTTGATGAGGCTGCAGCTGAAAATCGGCGCCATGCGTCATATTTGTGGCACATGGCACAAGCCGAGCTGTTTTGCCTTTTCGGGGCTATGTGGGGTTTGCACGGCCATTAAACAAAGTTGTGCAATTATTATCTTTATTGTTTATTATTTTAAGTGTATTTAACTCACAGTGCTCTGAATAAAGCTTTCTTTCCTTTCCTTTCCTTTCAAAGGAACTTTAGTTTATAAGTCCATTAGAATTAATGTCAAAAGTGTTGTAATGGCCTACTTTGATAAATATAATTTCCTTTTTTAGCATAGCAATACACGCTGGGTATAGACTAGTAGTAAATGATCAAGCGTACTCAATCCAAGTACATTTATTAAACCCATTCGATTCTCATACACTCTAAAGAATAACCTAACCGCTACATCTCTTTTTTATTATTTGTCATCGTTTTGTTGACCTCCTTTTGTACTTTGCGAATCTTTTCACTAGCTAATCCTATGGCTTTTGTCTGTTTTATTATATTAGATAAAAGCACTTGAATAGTCAATGAAAGTTTAAGTTTTAAAGTTCATTTATAATCTTGAATCTTGACGGCATCGCTGGCGCAATGGTGTAAATACTTGCGTTGGTGGTAAAGGTCCTTGGATTGGAGGGAGCCATCAAAAACGTACCAGCAAACAAAGATATATGTGTTCCGGTATGATGCTGTGTAGAAACCATGAGGTAAATTCCGTTTTACCAGATCGCGCTTCCATTTTAGAGTGTATCGTCACTTCACCATCAGGTATGATCACAGTCAAGCGCTAACCTATCAGCAATAACAACTCTGCTTTTTTATTTATTAATTCTGAGGTGGTACGAACTTTGCCGGGTCAGATAGTAATAATATAAAATTGTTTAAACATCGTCCACGTACTTAATGACAGCCAAAAGATCATTAGCTCGTGAGTGGGAAGAAACAATAAACAGCCAATTGCAGTGGAAACGCTACCTAATAATTACCGACTCGTGTGCGGCCTCGCTACGACGAACTCAGATGGAAATGACTTTAAACGAATTATAGCAAAAAAAAAAGAAAATCACGTATTTAGAGATAATCAAAGTAAGTAAAAAGTAAGTAGCAGCCCATTAACGTCCCACTGCTGGGAACAGGCCTCCTCACTACGAGAAGTGAGGGTTTTTAGAGCATAGACTGATTGGCAGGCATAGTATACAAGCTCTGTCTATTCCTTCACTCTCATAGTACAATGTGACGGGAATCCGAT
Source organism: Elymnias hypermnestra (assembly GCA_015832385.1). Lineage (NCBI taxonomy): Eukaryota > Metazoa > Arthropoda > Insecta > Lepidoptera > Nymphalidae > Elymnias > Elymnias hypermnestra. The sequence goes on along the minus strand of JACTOM010000079.1, from coordinate 919,496 downwards.
TGGATCACACCACCAACTTCCCAACTTCGGGCAAATATTGAGTAAATCTTAATAGAAAACTTAATATCAATTTTTGAACTGGCCCAACTCGGGACTCGAATTCAGTTCCTCATGTCTGTAGTCGAACATGCTAACCACTAGACCAATGAGGCAGTTTCTCAATCAAAGTTAATCAAAGTAAAAAGTAGAAAATAGTTCTTGGTGTAACAATGATATCAATAGCGAGATTATTAGGTTTCTGTTATAAAAGCTTTATGTAACACTTTTAAACTAACTTTACATTTCGGAATGAAAGTATTGAGAAATTATAAACGACTTTCATTGAGCAAGTCATGGCATGGATGACTATTTTTTTTAAGAAAATATAGTCTATATCGCTCAGTGAAAATGACGCTTTCTAGTGGTGAAAAAATTTTTAAATCGGTTCATTAGTTTTTGTGTAAAAACGTAACAAACATACATATATATATATACATATACATGCAAAAACACAAATATTTCCTGTTTATAATATTAGTTTAGACAAATAATGCCTTTTAGTGGGAAAAACAACGCAAACTTTAACCGAACGCAATATTTCGTAATAGTAATCTCGTCTCGATGAAGTTTTATTTTTTGCAGAATAGTCTAAAAAGTTATTTTCTATAGAAATAGTAAGTATGTCGGAGAATAAGAGAGAAAGGAATATAAAGCATACCCCTTTGCGTGGGGTTCTCTGCCGACATCGTCATTAATGGCATCCATAATTTCCATACTGTGGGCGTTCGTGGGTAATGTTGGTGCAATCAAACACTTTATTAATCCCGATATCAATTTACACAAAGTCATTAGCAATAATAGGAACGCGACAGTTTCAACAGTCACCCGAGAACTACCGAGAGACGCGCACCGGGTTGCCACTATTGACTCTGTCCCACTCTGATAGACAGATGGCGTCAGCGTTCCACAGACTACCGCACACCGACAAATATATAAAATAAATTTTGCTTTAAAAAACCAAATTCGTGTTAGTAAGCCCTTCACGTAACACCCAATGCAATCCATCTTAGGGTTGCGACAGACAAACTCGCCGATACACGTCAAGTTAATTTAGTTATACATATATGTCTTTTCTTTTACTGCATACAGGCTAGCGTTTGACTATGATCTCATCTGATGGTAAGTGGAAATTTACTTCTTATGGTTTTTGCAAAGCATCGTATCGGAACACAATTGTTTTGCTTGGCGACAAGGCTTTATCCATACGGTGGTAACTAGCTTTTCCCATATTTCCATGTGATCTGGAACAACGCGGGTGACACCGAATTAAGCTAGTCTTTATATAAAACTTTACTCTTGTGTTACATAAGCGAGTGTGACATCTCAATCTTATTTAATGTCTATATTTAAAAATGAGTCCTTAAATCCCTACGTCAGGATATAACGCGTAAAGGGCCGGATCAATTTGCAAATATTTTTTTGTTGTATTTATTGCTGTTATATATGAATAAAATGATATAAATTGCGTGAAACGTCAGAAATATTAAGGAAATTAAACCTTCATAGTAACTTTTCTAATGTAACCTCCTTAGTGTTTTTTTTTAAAGTAACTTTCTTAGCGCTTTTGACATTATAAACTTTTTAAATGTGACCTCCTTAGTGCTCTTATCGATATAAACTTTTCTAATGAACCTTCTTGGTGTTTTGACAATGCAAACTCTTCTAATGTAACCGTCTTAGTGTTTTTGACGATATAAACTTTTCTAATGAACTTTCTTCGTGCTTTTGTCGATATAAACTTTTCTAATGTAACCTCCTTAGTGTTTTTGACATTATACATTTTTCTAATGTCACCTCCATTGCGCTTTTGACAATACAAACTCTTCTTATGTAACCTTCTTAGAGCTTTTGACATTATAAACTTTTAAATACAATCTCCTTAGAGCTTTTGACATTATAAACTTTTAAATGCAATCTCCTTCGTACTTTTGACATCATAAACTTTTCTAATGTATCCTCCTTAGTGCTTTTGACATTATACATTTTTCTAATGTCACCTCCATTGTGCTTTTGACAATACAAACTCTTCTAATGTAACCTTCTTAGAGCTTTTGACATTACAAACTTTTAAATACAATCTCCTTAGAGCTGTTGACATTATAAACTTTCAAATGCAATCTCCTTAGTACTTTTGACATTATACACTTTTCTAATGTCACCTCCATAGTACTTTTGACAATACAAGGTCTTCTAATGTAACCTTCTCAGTGTTTTTGATAATATAAACTTTTCTAATATAACCTCCTTAATGCTATTGACATTATAAATTTTTCTAATGTCACCTCCATAGTGCTTTTAACAATACAAACTCTTCTAATCCAACATCCTTAGTGTTTTTGATATTATAACATTTACAAATGTAACCTTAATAACTAGAAAATCAAACGGGAAATGTTGTGATAAAAATAGTAATAGAAAAAATGTTTTCTTTAACAATTACTTTATATATATTGACACTAAAACGAATTGAATGTTCATATTTAAGACAGAAAGAAGCCTAGCACAGTTTGTGTAAGAATGTCATCGGTTTTCAAGTCATATAATTATTAAAGCTTTTAACTTCCGTTCGCCTCGTCCGATTACACCTTTCGTAACGCTCTCATCTAGCGTAAAAGCGTGAGTAGAGCATAATATTCCCCTAAATTTGTCGTCAAAAGTATAATCACATGGCAACACAGCCGGTAGGTGGTGCGGTTGACATTGACGGATATACGTTTCTTAGATTATACTCGTAGCAACGCCCTCCACGGTTTATCCGCTTTGTAATAAATTGCCTCCTAGTTTTCAAGAAATATTGACCGTTGATTTTTTTCCTAGTGTCAATCCTCATTTATGGATATTTCAAAGCAGATCTATATGATCTTTATCGTATCTAATTCCTGCTAGAGTTCACACTCGTTAAAAACATAGTTTTTATTCCCAAACCTAAGTTTAAACCCATTTATATTTACTTGTAGTCAAAGATACTTGATTTTAATATTGCTCTTACAAATAACAATTCAATAAATAAATAAATATTGCGATTATTGTACAATGAATAATTTAATCGATATCTTTATGAAATTAATAATGTTAGCGATAAAATTCTGTAAAAGGCAATGTCTTATCTTTAATAACACAAGACACAAGACCAAATCAAAAACCCCAAGACACTCTATACTAATATTAAGAAGCTATAGCTTATACTATAGTGTATGTTTGAACGAGCTTACCTCAGGAACTAATGCTTCCTTAAGTAAAATTAATTTAGTGTTGGACAGCCCATTTATCAATTAAGGCTATAGGCTACATAATATCCCATTACATTAATTACAAATATAAATAGAGGGTCAATTAGAAATGTGAGAAAGGAGAGAAAAACTAATTCCTTATGAAAGTTTTCGTTGCATTCGCCAAGGAAACGGTTAAAGTAACGCAAAAATCATGTATTACGAAATTGTTCCTCTTAAAAAGTTATAAAATATTGACGTTACCATACGTCTATCTTTTAAGGATAACTCACTATAAATATTTTTATGTGATACAAAGAAAGTGACGCGAGTAAGTTGGTCTATACATATATAAAAATCTCATGTCACTGTTTATTGCCACAGACTTCTAAGTTACTGAAACGATTTTGGTGATTATTTTTGCATTTGCTTCTATTTACATTATTATAACATTTTCCTGCATTTGGTTTTACTTAGGGCTCAGGATAGGCTTTATTTTAATCTACAATCAATGTTGTTGCGCACGGGAACACCAAGCCAAGCATGTTGCCAGTGGCGACTAATTCTGATTAGTCAACCACCGGCGACCCCCTTCCCGAACCTACCTCAGCACCCGCGATCGCCCTCTTTCCCATTTGTCAAGACCGCAAGAACGTGCCGGTCGGGAGAGTTGTATTAAAGGCCTCCCACAGAATTTGCATACACATTCGCCTTAGACTCCCGATCGGAGTAGATCCTTATGAAGCGCTAAGTGTGACAACTTGTGAACCCTGAAGAACCGAACTCCAAACCAGTTAATACAGACGACAGAAAAACCAAACCATGAAGACCTATGCCCGAAGACTACCCACAGAACCTGAAGCTCAAAGCACTAAATATTTATGAACCTAACCCTCAAGAACTGAAACACCGAAGATTTGAAACCGTCAGAACCGAAGGTCGAAGCCGTTTATCTGATCCTAAATCCCTCTTCAACAAATGTATTAAGTGTAAGTTACATTAGCATCAAAACGATTGTGAACTCTGAAAAACTGAACTCCGAACCAGTGAATAAAATAATAATAATACAGACGAAACCCTAAAAACCCATGCCCGAAGCCTGCCCACCGAACCTGAAGACCAAAGCCCTGAAGAAATGAAGCACCGAAGACTTGAATCCACAAGAACCGAAACTCAAAGCCCGTACCCCATATAGTCTAATGAACCTATAGGGGCTTGTCTGATCCTGAAATAGATGATTTCATCTTTTGAGTGTACACAGACAGAAGCACAAGACAGCTAGTTTAATATAAATTATATAAATATAAATTTTCGTGGTTATGCAAGACAGTGGCTATAATCCATGACTTGTGTATCCGTCACTGTCAGATCGCTATCCGGGCTGTGACTTTTATGTGATTACGTGGACGCTTTGCTGGATTGCCAACAAAATCTTATCTTCTATTACTTCTTTATAGGATTGTAGACTTGTTTTACAGAACTAAACTATAGTCAAAGACTCAAAAATGTCCCCTATTCTCTTTGTCACGACATCATGCATGTATAAGTGAAAAGTAAGTAAGTAGCAGCCCTTTAACGTCGCACTGTTGGGCACAGGACTCCTCACTCCGTGGAGCGAGGATTTTTAGAGCATAGACCCACCATGCTGCTCCACTGCGGATTGGCAGGCATAGTACACAAGTGCACTCTCTTTTCCTTCCGGAGAGAGATCAGGCGCAGGACCGACGGCTCTCCGGGGCACGGGGGTAGATCACACCGCCAACTTCACAACTTCGGGCAAATATTGAGAAAATCTTAATAGAAAACTCGATATTGTTTTTATTTAATTGGCCCGACCCGGGACTCTAACCACTTGACCAATGAGGCAGAGCACGCATGTATGGCTACACCAATTTCGATAATTCTATAGTTGTTCTGTTTGTTATAGTCAGAAGAAGTAGAAGAAAGAGATAAATAACAAAATTACGTAGGACGTCGGAAATCTTGGGTAAATTTAAACACCATAGTAATCTTTCTACCTAGTAAGTGATTACCTACGGCTCCGAAACGTGGTCGCTGACTATGGGCCTTATACGAAAGTTCAGAGTCACTCAGCGTGCGATGGAAAGGGCTATGCTTGGAGTTTCTCTACGTGATCAAATCAGAAATGAGGAGATCCGTAGCAGAACTAAAGTCACCGACATAGCCTTACGAATC
>JACTOM010000079.1:874605-902661 GCA_015832385.1 Elymnias hypermnestra | reverse complement strand
AAGGGAAAAAAAAAAAAAAATAAAAAAAAAAAAAAAAAAAAAAAAAAAGAATGAAGCAATATTCGCCTAGTGACAGTTCTTAGTTTGTATCAACGTTAGTATTGTTTTAAGTCATTCAAAGTAAGTAATATAATAATGAAGAATATGAGAATAGTATTACTTAACCTACAAATTAGTGAGCGACTCTAAAACCACCTGTAACTATTATAGAGTTGGGGGCTTTGGAAGCTTGGTGGTTTAATGATAACACAGTCTGTATTCTGTTTTTTCCTCTCCATGATACAGTCTTAGATGGAAGCGCGCTAATCTGGTAAGAGGCGATATACCTGACATGGTTTCTACACAGCATAGTACTGGAACACAAATCTCTTTATTTGGCGGTACGTCTTTAAAGGTAGGGTGGTAACTAGCCACGGCCGAAGCCTCCCACTAGTCCAGACTCTGACAAATTAGAGAATACAATTTTCTAAATTCGTCCTATCGGAGAGCGAACCCGGGCCTCTGCTAGCAAAGCGAGTACTCTCGCCACTGAGCCAGTGAGGCCGTCAAATTATATATATCACAATCCACATCCACGGCTTCTAGTATAAAGAGACAAGTACAAAATCCTAATAATTTTATAAGACAGCGTTTTAAAGATTAATGTCTTACGTTTGATGATATAATCATCAAAATTACAAAAACGAAAACGATGTAAATAAAATACAAAAACTGTTTAATAATAAAATAGTCAGTCTATATCTAGAGCTCCGACGTATAAAGAGACAAGTATAAATCCTAATTTTATAGCAGTATTTCAAAGATTAATGAATAACTTTTGATGATGTGCATTGAATAATGGGATGATATAATCATCAAAACTACTAATAGTTTTCACAAATAGTAAATAATCGTTATAGTCTTGGAATCTTAGTGATTTAATGATAAAAGAGTCTGTCTATATCGACAGCTCCTACGTATAAAGAGTCCAGTATAAAATCCTATTAATTTTATAAGACAATGTTTCAAAGATTAATGTATTACGTTTGATGATATGATCATCAAAATTACAAAAACGAAAAATGTAAATAAAACACAAAATTTTTTTCCTTCGATAGTTAATAATCAATATAGGTCTTGGAGTCTATTGACAGCTTAAACGTATAAAGAGTCAAGTATAATAAGCTAATTTTATAAGTCAGTATTTCAAAAATTAATTAATTATTACTGTACTACCTTTTTATACTAATGATATGGTTTTTTAGGTATCATTCTTTATTAGCAGTGTGATTTTTAAAAAACGATGATATAAATTTGTTAATGGGATGATATAATCATCAAAATTACAAAAACGTCAAAAACGCAATATTGTTTTCACCACATATCAATCACCACCGACAATCATAATATACTTGGAAACTTGGTGGGTCAATCAAATCAAATCAAATCAAAAATATCTTTATTCAAGTAGGCATATTACAGCACTTTTGAATCGTCAAATTATATTTTTTTCCACACTCTGATTCTAATATACATCTGATGACGGTACTCATGATCGGCTTAAAATCTAAAGTTACGAGGGTTCCTTCGCGCCCTGATCCGAGAAGAACCCACAACAAACTCAGTCGGGTTTTTTTTTTTACCATCATCATTACAATAACAAATTAGTTTACTATATTTTAATTAAAATTAGAGCAATTTGTTCACTCCCAAGCGTTTCTATCGTCTAGGTAATCTTGCAACTTATAATACGATTTTTCTATCAACTTTCTTTTAACAAAGACTTTGAATTTATTAATTGACATCTTTAGAACGTCTTGTGGGAGTTTATTATAGAAACGTATACAGTTACCCTTAAATGAGTTGTTAATCTTATGCAGCCTACTAGAATTTATAACAAGTTTGTTTTGGTTTCGTAAGTTATATGATGTACATTCACTCTTTTTATTAAAAGAGTCAATGTTTTTATGTACATACAACAAGTTTTCTAATATATATACGCAGTGAACTGTCATTATGTTAACTGCCTTGAATTTGTTTCTTAGCGACTCTCTTGGACCCATATTGTAAATCGCACGAACGGCCCTTTTCTGCAGCACAAATATTGCATCTATATCAGCAGCATTACCCCAAAGTAGAATACCGTATGACATAATGCTGTGAAAATAGCTGAAATATACCAGTCTGGCAGTATCAACATCTGTCAGACGACGAATTCTTTTAACTGCGTAAGCCGCAGAGCTGAGCCTGTTCGATAGACCACTTATATGGGGCCCCCACTGTAATCTGTTATCTAACGTAATGCCTAAGAAAACGGTACTGTCTACAAGGTCTAGTTCCTCATTATTAAGTTTAACAATGGTTTGCATTTGTTTAACATTAGGCAGACTAAATTTGATACATTTTGTTTTATTTGCGTTGAGCAATAAATTATTAGCTTCAAACCATTGTACCACTTTATTGAGAGAGCTGTTTACGTCGTCAATGATAAAAGAGTCTGTCTATTACACAATCTATATTGACGACCCCTACGTATAAAGAGTCAAGTATAATAAGCTAATTTTATAAGTCAGTATTTCAAAAATTAATTAATTATTACTGTACTACCTTTTTATACTAATGATATGGTTTTTTAGGTATCATTCTTTATTAGCAGTGTGATTTTTAAAAAACGATGATATAAATTTGTTAATGGGATGATATAATCATCAAAATTACAAAAATGTCAAAACAGTATATATAAAACACAAAATTTCTTTTCACCAACAATCATAACATACTTGGAAACTTGGTGGTTTAATGACAAAAGAGTCTGTCTATAACATAATCTATATCCATGGCCTCTACGTATAAAAGGTTAAGAATGATTTTCTAATACAGTGTCTCAAAGGCTAATGGCCTGCCTTTTGTATTAATATGTTTTCAAGCATTATGTTCTATAGACGATGACCTAGCTTGATAAATAACTTAGATAGAAAGCATATTAAATTAGCTTTTAAGTTACGAGTCGGTCATCATCCCTATAATAAATATACCTATTTAATAAAAAAAAGCGGTGACATCGAACTGCACACTATGCTGACAGCTAGACTCTTTAAATCACTAATATCTTTTAAAATATCCATTTTAATTAAATGTTTCGGATAATTTTGATCTACATAAAATATACAACGTATACATTTTATTTATTTAGATAAAAATTAATAATACATTATATAAAATAGCTTGGTACGTAACAGGTATTTTTTTGTAATATATAAAAGATAAAAATAGTTACTGTGGGTTATCTTTCAGTGATAAAAATATACTTTTTCAGATTTTTTATAGATATTTTTAATATATACATTTTCGTAGAATGTTAATTTGATTTATCTCCTAAGGTTTAATCAGCGTTTGCGATTGATGCACACAAAAGTCTGATAAGACGTTACAGATCTTTATACATCTTCCTCATGGAGCACTCTATCTAATGCTGCATAGAATTCCATGGTATATATAGTTATATTAATATATTTAAATTTTTTGTCCGACAGCATTGCCAACAAAAAGATGGTTTGGATTACGCCGCGTGGTCTCGGCCACGAGGCGCAATGACAATCAAACAAGGTTACGAGGTGAGATTGTAGACTGTGTGTGTCGTAGCCTCAATTTTTAGTGTAGCATGATTTTTTTTTTGCGCTGGGAAATATCATTACGCACCTCGATGAAAGCTTAATTCCCTAACTGCATTCCACTCTAGTGACCCGAATGGTACCGACTATGAAGATCTACCACTCAATAGAGTGAGGCATGAAGTGCATAAGTGCGACTTCTGCCACCAAGCCTCCTCTGACTGCGAGGGAAAGCTCCAGCCTCATGCTCCCTTGTCCTCCCATTTTCCTCCTTCAGCGAGATGACGCTCTCGCAAAAGAAGGCAACCACCCTCCAACCATTAGTGTAGCATGTGCCGTGTATATGTTTTTATTTAATTAGTTAGTTGTTCAATCATAATAGCATAGTTGTTGATCCAGAGGAGACGGGGTTTGGTATCCCTGGCACCACAAAGTTTCTTTTTATAAAAACAAACTGAACTACTACAATATAAGCTTAAAATATTGAAATTTAATCCATTTACACAAAAACTTTTAGCGTTACTAATGATATACAAATGATAAAATATGATGGATACCTTAATTAGGTAAGTAAGTAGCAGCCCATTAACGTCCCACTGCTGGGCACAGGCCTCCTCACTCCGAGGAGCGAGGGTTTTTAGAGCATAGACCCACCACGCTGCTCCACTGCGGATTGGCAGGCATAGTACACAAGTGCACTCTCTATTCCTTCACTCTCATAGTCCGATGTGACGGGAATCCGACACGACCGGAGAGAGATCAGGCGCAGGACCGACGGCTTAACGTGCTCTCCGAGGCACGGGGGTGGATCACACCGCCAACTTCCCAACTTCGGGCAAATATTGAGAAAATCTTGATACCCGGTTCTCGAACCCAGGACCTCATATCTGTGGCGGAACATGCTAACCACTAGACCAATGAGGCAGTTATGAGGATACCTTAATTACAAATGTTTAATTGTTTTCGGTGAAGGAAAACATCGTGAGGGGAAACCGGAACATCCCTAAAGTAGTTCTTGGGTGTATTTAACATGGGAGCTGGAGCATTGCAGGGTTTTTGCTTTAAAAACCCTTTCTCCTATTTATAAAAAGTCTTATACAGTAGGACTGCAATGGGATATTAATTTCTTTTTTAGTTGCTTTTATGTATAGTGCTTAAGAGTAGAAATCAACAGAGTAACAATTAGAATCTTTGTGATATAATAACTTCAAATTGACTTTTTTAAACGTTTAAATAGTCTATATCTTAAATGGAATATAACATTTTTGTTGAACTGTCAATCTCGGTCTGGTAAAAAATTATATACGCACTATGGGACGAAAGTATAGCATTGCCACCCGTGTTTTTATCACACGGGCCCGAGGTTTTCAGTAGTAGATGTTAATATAGTATATTTTCCAAGTTATAGACCAATAACAAAGTAGTCTTTCTACATCGACAGCTGCTACGTATAAAGAGTCAAGTATAAAATCCTAATTGTATAAAACAGTGGCTCAAAGATAAATCATTTATTACTCTACTACCTTTTGTACTAATGTTAAGGTTTTATAAGTATCATGTTTTAATAGCTATTAATTTTTTAAAACAGCGATGATGTAAATTGAATAATGGGATGATATAATCATCAAAATTATAAAAACATCATAACGATTTATATTAAACGGAAAAATTGTCTCCACCAGAAACTATTATAGATTTGGGAGCTTTGGAAACTTGGTGGTTTAATGATAAAAGACTTTTACTATAAAATAATCAATATTACCGGCAAAAACGTATAAAGAGACAAGTATAAAATCCTGATTTTTGTAAGACAATGTTTCAAAGATTAATGTATTACTTTTGATGATGTAAAATGATAAATGATATGATATAATCATCAAAATTACAAAAACGCCAAAACGATATATAAAAACACAAAAATAGTTTCCACCAATAATCATTATAGTAACAATGATAAACTAGTATCTATTATAGCTTCTGCGTATAAAGAGTCAAGTATACAATTCTAATTTTATAAAACATTGTTTCAAAGATAAATTATTTATTACTTTACTACCTTTTGTACTAATGATAAGGTGTTTTAAGAATTATGACTTAATAGATTTGTGATTTTTTTTAAATGCTGAACAAGATTGATTAACAGTGTGATAGGGTGAGTTAATCATCAAAATTACAAAAACGATATATAAAAATACAAATATTGTTTCCACCAATAATCATTATAGTTCTATTACAGCTTCTACGTATAAAGAGTCAAGTATAAAATCCTAATTTTGTAAAACATTGTTTCAAAGATAAATTATTTATTACTTTACTACCTTTTGTACTAATGGTAAGGTGTTTTAAGAATTATGACTTAATAGCTTTGTGATTTTTTTTAAATGATGACCTATATTGGGTGATAGGGCGAGTTAATCATCAGAATTACAAAAACGTCAAATTGATTTAGTGTTATTTTCAATCCATTATTGTATTTTTCAGTGATGAAAATTATTATCAGAAAACCTACATATTTCATATGAGTTTAGGTTTTTATATTCCTTATTTTTTGGCTAATGATATCTAATTGACTCTTAAAGTTTATCTCATTTGTGTACACGTGTGGTATCATCCCAAGGGACCCATAGAGGGTCAGGGGAGTGACAAAGAACTCTCATTTGCAACTGTCTGCTGCAGTGGCCACGCCTCCATCTGTCTTTTATGTCTGAGATTTTGTTTGTTTAACAAATTCAATTTTCTCAAAAATTCAATTAACACATTCGCTGATTACGAGATCCATCCGATCTCGTTGTGCGTTGACTATAATCGAGTTGTTTCACTAATTGCGAAAGGCTCTAAAGTGTAAAGTTCTTTTAGTATGAATAAGACAAATATACATATTTGCTTCCGACTTAAAGGTGAATTCAAGGACATAAAAAAATAGTGATGGATTAGGATCCTAATGCATAGTAATGTAATTATTTTCATTCCTTGCGTTAGGAGATATGTCGATACCTTTACAAACTTGAAAACTGTATTTTCAGGTGACTGATTAGATCCGATAGACAGAGTAAGAAATAGTGTGATAAGAGAACGTTGTAGTATAAAAGAAGATGTTGTGACTAAAATTGAGAAAGGTATGCTTAGATGGTTTGGGCATGTAGAGAGAATGAATGAAAGGAGACTGACAAAAAGGATTTATGAGTCAAGAGTGAATGCGAAAGTTGGAAGGCGAAGACCAAGGCGAACGTTCCTGGGCCATTTTAAATAAGGGCCAGGTCAAGAGTACTCTAAATCGACGAACTTGGATGAAAGGTTTAATGAGAATGAAAGAAGCGAAGGATATATGCAGGGATCATGGCAAGTGGAAGGACGTGGTCTCTACCCTAAAGGGAATGGAGCGTAATAATAATAAAAATAACTTTATTTAAAAAAAGATGTGTCTCCAGTGTCCACTTGGCAGCCCTGGCGCCGCTCGCACACCTATTTATCTATATATAAACTCTCATCACGATATCTCTGGAACCATAACTCGTAGAGACTTGAAATTTGGTAGGAATATTCCTTTTGTAAAGTAGAGGTCAGCTAAGAACAGATTTTACGAAATTCCACCTGCAAGGGAGTTTGCGGGGGTGTTCATTAAAAAATCTACCCAAAAAACATTCCACGCAGACGAAGTCGCGGGTTCAGCTAGTACTTTTTAGAGCACGAAGCAGACTGATGATGGTATTAAAGAACGACTTAAAATCTAAACTTTCGAGCCTGCCTCATTGGTCTAGTGGTTACCATGTTCGACTACAGACATGAGGTCCTGGGTTCGAGTCCCAGGTCGGGCCAATTCGAAATCGATATTGAGTTTTCTATTAAGAGATTCTCAATATTTACCCGAAGTTGGGAAGTCGGCGGTTTGATCCACCCCCGTGCCTCGGAGAGCACGGTAAGCCATCGGTCCTGCGCCTGATCTCTCTCCGGTCGTGTCAGATCCCCGTCACACCGGACTATGAGAGTGAAGGAATAGAGAGTGCACTTGTGTACTATGCCTGCCAATCCGCAGTGGAGCAGCGTGGTGGGTTATGTTTTAAAAACCCTCTCTTATATGAGGGAGGAGGCCTGTGCCCAGCAGTGGACGTTAATAGGCTGCTACTTACTTACTTTGTAATTGTTTTTCACCATCATCATTATCTGTCTATCAAATTATAGTAAGATTTTATCCTTTTATCAAAGGATTTGAATTTATCCGTTACATAAACGTAACTTACAAGAATTTATAACAAGTTTATTCTTATTTCTTATACGAGGTGCATTCTTTTTATTAAAATAGACAATATTTTATGTGCGACAAGTTTTCTAATACGTATATGCAGTGAAATGTTCCAATTTTGTTTCTTAGCGACTCTTTTGGACCCATATTGCAAATATTCAAAGGGAAATACTTTAGCAACATGTCGTTAAAGGAGTATAACGGGTGTCAACGTATCCTGGCTAAGTTCTTCAGCACGTTGCCATCTATCGCCGTTAATAGCGAGTTTTGACATAAACTGCCCGCGGCGGTAACAAATAGTGGTGTTTTTCCGACCCACATAGAAATTTTAGGGTTATTTCGCAAAGTTTTAAAGTTTTATGTAATGGCTGATGCGATTCCTTTGAATTATATGGCTTTATATTCTTCATAGTTTTATTTATACGGACCTAAAGTTTCGTAGGTAATTTATGACATTATACTGTTCCATTTGTGGTAATCTTCTAGTAAAATAAATGCGGTAGAGATGAGAGCGTTGAGAAGCATAAGTGGGTTAAAACTGAGTGAAAGAGTAAGAAATAGTGTGATAAGAGAACGTTGTGGTATAAAAGAAGACGTAGTGACTAAAATCGAGAAAGGTATGCTTAGATGGTTTGGGCATACAGAGAGAATAAATGAATGGAGACTGACAAAAAGAGAGTGAATGCGAAAGTTGAAAGGGGCGAACGTTCATGGACCAAATCCAGGACATACACGAACTTGTATGAAAGGTTTAATGAGAATGAAAGAAGCAAAGGAGATATGCAAGGATCGTGGCAAGTGGAAGGACGTAGTCTCTGCCTACCCCTATAGGAATGAAGCGTGATGTTATGTATGTATGTATGTAAAAGTATAAATTATAATGTTTAAATAAAAGATAAGTACGTTTGGTTTTCTTAAAAAGGTTATTTGGTCTTTACATTTCATGAAACATCTTTGCATCCACTAAAAACAACTGTGGTATTCATGCTGGAAACATCATTGGGCCCTATTTTTTTGCAAAATGACCATGGCCAGTCAGATTTAACAGCACCAAAAATGTATTTGAGTAAGCCCCAAACGGTTTAACATTTTAAAGACATTATTTTTCAGGAACTTGAGCCTAAAATATTGCAGAATGTCATGAAAATTGCCCTAAAAAGGGCTGAAAAAGTAATGTAAAGATCAAATATACTTCTTTTAAAAACCAAACCTACTTATCTTTTCTATGGATAAAGTTACAGAAAATCAAAATGGTAGCGAGGCTTTTGTCCCACCCAGTAATAGTGGCATACTCCAGCTCCAGTTAGTCAGTGACTCGAGCTCATAGCATGCAGTCTTGACCAGAGAAATACCAGGTCTACAAAGAATCATCATTAAAATCGGTCAGTTGGTAGGAAAGCTTTTTCTCCTGTGCATTCCTTTTTCAAAATAAAAAAGGTAACGAGACTCATGCTTCCAACAGCCCTAAAAGAAGCTGAGGTTAGAGAGATGGAAGCAGTTAAACCATGCAGCTACTAAGGCGTATCAGAGCAGGCACGACCTTTGGCAATGAATTATACGACAACGATGATGATAACTCTAATCGTCCGTCCATTACCGATATTTAGCCGAGCTAGTTTGAGAACCTCATTATTTGAGAAGAACTGGTTCCAAGAAACCTTATATTTTCCTCCATAACGATATCTCAAACGTTTGGAGCTGTTTTTTGGCTTAAGAGAAGATGGAACTTCCACACAAAACCGACTATAGCTAGGTTCTAACATTGGATGTCTTCTCACAGCATCCGGCCACATTTTGTGATCTTGTGAAGAAAAGAGAGAACGTTGTGGTATAGAAGATGTAGTAACTAAAATTGAGAAAGGTATACTTAGATGGATTGGGCGTGTAGAGAAAATGAATGACGCGAAAGTTTAAAGGGGAAGACCAAGGCGAATGTTCCTGGATCAAATCCAGGACATTTCAATTAAGGGCCAAGTCAAGAGTACTCTAAACCGACGAACTTAGATGAAAGGTCGATTGAGAAAGTTTAATGAGAATGGAAAAAGTGTAGGAGATATGCAAGGATCGTGGCTAGTGGAAAGACATGGTCTTCTTCTTCTACTAAGAGTACCTCTTACCTTTTAAAGTCCATTCATAAAGTGTCATTAAGTAAACAAAACGCTCCAAAGACGTCAATGAATATGTAGTCACAATTCTGGCATTGATTTTTTCATCTAAAAACTTTGTAATCAAACTATAGCGATAGCCAAAGTACAGTATGATATTGTAGTCCAAACAAACGATAAATCATCAACTATTTTGGGTTCAAAAGCTATGGGTTATTCGTTACAAATTAATTCCAAGATAACGCCCCGCACGGGACGTGAAATTTAATTTAAACGATCACATCCGCAGTTTAGGGTGAAATTCTCGTTTACTACATTATCTCAGAATGTGGTTGCGGTTTTATTCAACTTCAACTGTATATAAATATACACATATAAAAAAGACTTAAAGATAAGGATTAGGTAGTAAGTAACAGCCCATTAACATCCCACTGTTGGGCACAGGCCTCCTCATTCATATGAGAGAGAGTTTTTAGAGCATAGACCCACCGCTCCACTGCGGATTGGCAGGCATAGTACACAAGTGCACTCTCTATTCCTTCACTCTCATAGTCCGATGTGACGGGAATCCGACACGACCGGAGAGAGATCAGGCGCAGGACCGACGGCTTAACGTGCTCTCCGAGGCACGGGGGTGGATCACACCGCCAACTTCCCTACTTCGGACAAATATTGAGAAAATCTTAATAGAAAACTCAATATTGATTTTTGAATTGGTCCGACATGGGACTCGGACCCAGGACCTCATGTCTCTAGTCGAACATGCTAACCACTAGACCAATGAGGCAGTTAGGATTAGATAAGCAGCCTGTTATTGGGGATACCATCGTCACATGTTGACATCACTGATCGCGAATGATTTCTCACTCCCCAGCATTGTGAGCGCCATGATAGGCGATGAGTCAGGTTGGAGAGGAGTGACCTACTTTTGCGAGGCTGTCATCCTGCAGAATATGAGAGGTAGCGCAGGAGGCGCAATTTTGCCCCCTTAATCTCCCTCAACTAAACCCTTAAATCGGATTCATCCGTTGTGCCAGAGCTGAATACGTCAGTAAACATTTAGACCCCTACACCTGGGTTTTAGTGGGTATCCTGATACGACCAATGAGTCCCACATCCCCAGATGTAAGTTTAGACTTCATCCGGCGTGCATAAAGCATTTCCCAGCGAAAAAAGAAGCCTATTAACCCCCCACTGCTGCTACTCCAAAACGAGTTGCAGGCATGAAATACAAGTATTTGATAGACTCATTACCTAGAAAAAATCTTTTTTACTGCTGATTGCCTTTAACTGTAATCTCATCTGATGGAAGAGGCGATTAACCTGTTATGATTTTTACACTGCATCAAACTAGAATGCATTAGTTTTACTTGTCGGCACTTTGTAGGTGTTTGCTGTTGGGGTAACTATAGTGTGTCCGCGTTAAGAATGTAGTGAGTCGTCATTTAAGCCTTATGCCCTAACTTATCAAATCTTTGACCACTTGAAGATTTCATCAACTTTCTTTGCCCTTCTAATTGGCAGAGATTTGATTGGTTAGGGGCGGGGCTTGGATGATGACTCATTGCATTCTTAATGCGAAAAAACTGTAGCCAATCCAGACCATATAAATAAGAAAGTGTTATTTTCTAAATTTGTTCAGATGAGGGTCAAAACCTAGATCTCCCTTAACGAGTCACGTATTTGCACTTTTCGAAAAGCCTACGAAAAGCCATTTGTATATCAGTCATGTTCTTTAAGCAAATGAAGATGCGGACATTAGCTAGTATAATTAAATTATGTAGTTTTTTATCTATATTATTAAATTTAGAGAGATAGTCTCTCTAAATTTAATAATATAGATAAAAGGTGACAGAGTTAGCGACGCACGATTTGGCGCGCGGACACACTTAATTACTATTGTACCTTGGGTGTGTAAAATATTAGTTTCAGACTACCCTCTGACGTGTCTTTATTTTAGACGAAGTAATGACATAGAGCTCTGATATAAAAACCACGAAAATTGTGAATTTAGATGGATAAACAGACAGAGTTTATTGAACACCACAAAAGCTAAGATAAGAATTAAACGTATTCCATTTAACTTAAAAAATCTAGAGACTTAGAAAAAATTTCTTTGCATAATTAATGACGTAGAGCACTTCCAGTTCCAAACAACAAAATGATTAAGTTCATAGCTATTGTATATATTTATTTACATACGTATATATAAACACGCGCATACACTCACGCGCGCACACATGCACACATACACGCACCCAAACACACACACACACACACACACACACACACACACACACACCCACACACCCACACACACACACACACACATTCATATATATTATTTATTAATAAATATATGTACATTTTATATGTATTGTATAATTATGTCTTATAGAGATATAACGTTAGTGTCTGTACTTCTTTGCACCTCCCGCTTCTGTTTACTTCTCCTCTCATCAAAGGTTGCCTGTAAGAGATCACTATAGCGATAAGGCCGCCTTTGCGCACTTCGCTATCCTTAACAATGTTTATTTCTAAAAGTAACTAATGTATTTGTGTGCAATAAAGTATAAATAAATAAAACTTTAAGTTAAAATCATCTTAGAATAAAGAGAAAAGATATACAAATTTAGTGTCTATAATAAAGTGACGTTTTATAATTACGAAATGCTACACTAAAATTTATTTTTACATATAAAAGAAGCTGAAATGCGAGTAAAATTTGAAGTATGCGCAGTCAAATTTATTTGTAGGTCAAACACAAATGTTTGATGATGATCGAAATGACGAATGGCAAATTAAAATACTACATGTTATTTGTAAATATCAAAACTGCCTAACCTTTTAAATTCGCATGAACGCTGCATACTTTCGTAACGCTAATCACGTGTTTCATCCTAAAGAAATTCAAAATGAAATAATGTTGCAACAACTCTACATATTTCTTTCTGAGCACTCGATAGTAAAGTGACCATTACACGAAGTGGTTTTTGCTCTCTCGTCCAAACTTAGTCGCAACGTAGAATTAAATGGATTACATATCTGATAAAGGTGAATCGTCCCTTGTTTACTATCCTTGATACGTCTTTCTTACTATTTTAACGTGATAACCTTATATTACTGCCTCATTGGTCTAGTGATTAACATGTTCGACCACAGACGTGAGGTCTTGGGTTCGAGTCCCAGGTCAGGCCAATTCAAAAATCAATATTGAGTTTACTATTAAGATTTTCTCAATATTTGCCCGAAGTTGGAAAGTTGGGGGTGTGATCCACCCCCGTGCCTCGGAGAGCACGTTAAGCCGTCGGTCCTGCGCCTGATCTCTCTCCGGTCGTGTCGGATTTCCGTCACACCGGACTATGAGAGTGAAGGAATAGAGTGTTCCCATTGTATTACTAAATAACTCCCAACATGGTCACCCATCAACTGCCTCATTGGTTAGCATGTTCGATTACAGATGTGAGGTCCTGGGTTCGTGTCCCGGGTCGGGCCAATTCAAAAATCAATATTGAGTTTTCTATTAAGATTTCTCGATATTTGCCCGAAGTTGGGAAGTTGGCGGTGTGATCCAACGCCGTGCTTCGGAGAGCACGTTAAGCCGTTGGTCCTGCGCCTAATCTCTCTCCGGTCGTGTCGGATTCCCGTCACATTGGACTATGAGAGTGAATGAAGAGTAAATGAATGCACTCTGCACTTGTGTACTATATGCCTGCCAAACCACAGTGGAGCAGCGCGGTGGGTCTACGCTCTAAAAACCCTCTCTCCTATGAGTGAGGAGGCCTGTGCCCAGCAGTGGGACGTTATTGGGCTGCTACTTACTTACCTTTTACTTAAACTTATATTTGTACAATTTTAACCGACTTAAAAAAATGGAGGAGGTTATTAATTTGTCTGTATTTTTTTATGTTTGTTACCTCATATCTTCCGACTGGGTGGACCGATCTTGATGATTTTTTTTTATATGAAAGGTGGTACTCGTCATAGGGTCCCATTTTTTCTAATCCAGTTCTGATGATGGCACCCATGAGAAAACCGGATTACTGTCAGATTTGCATTAGGCATGTGCGCGACAAATGGACGAATAACTCAAGATCACGCCAACGGATTTCGATGATCCTTTTTTTTATTGGAAAGTATATATTTCAAGGGTTGTTTTATAATAATTTGGTTAGATTCTGATGATGGATTCCATGACAAAGTGACGGAATTCTTCAATTCTTAGAAACAATTAGCGATACTCGGCATAACCTTTTATAGGCTATCCGCATATTTGAGTCACCTACCGTAACATCAGTATGGTCAAGTAATTATCGTACTTAATTATGGAGATCAATGGAACTCCTCAACGGCTTACAGTAAGGGTGCGATTTATGGCAAAATATGTAACTGTCTGTTACCATATGGCAATGACCTTATGTTTGTTGCTGCATTGCAATATTATAAGGTGTATTACGTAGGAAATGGTGGTAGGAGAGTCGGGGGGGGGGGAGAAGGACACTTTTACGTATTAGTGTTACACTCTTTACCATATAAAAGACTGGTGATAGCGGGATGGCAAAATAACTGACCTGTAACGTATAAGGTTGCGGGTTCGATCCCGGGTGAGGCGATATCAATGTAAATTTCATCTTGCAAAGTTGTTTTGTAAATAGTATTTTACAGGCATTGAAACTTTTATTACCTCTTAACATTTCAAAAAGTAGTTATACTGACATAACTACAGTCGTTGGACATATGAAAGTATAGACTTTTTTATAGATATTACTACGTTCTATAATATTGTAGAACATTTTTTTATTGTATCATCAATAATTTTCGCAGCGCACACGTTAACAGATTTTTTATTTCACACCTTGAGTTACATTAATGCATTTTTATTAGGGATCCCCATTTTTTTTCAGAAAGTAATATAGCCTATGACGCTTATTGAAAATACAGCTTTCTAATGATGAAAAGATTTTTGAAATCGATCCAGTAGTTTTTGTGTAAACATTATAAATATAAGCGTTTTCTCTTTATATTATTAGTTTAGATTATAACCCTCTCCAAACCGGATTTATTAGGAGGCCATAAGATATACAATTTGTAAGCTGATATTAAGAAGTAATATTAAATAAATTCGTTTACTTTAAATAAAATATGGCAAATGCAATAATTCTATTGTTTACTTAATTATTTTTTTTGAGTTTTATTAAAAGTAAATAAAGTTACTAATACAGTTAATGATACTTCTTAATATCATCTTTTAAATTGTTAGACTGGGTGACAATATAAAAAAGATAAGTAGCAGCCCATTAACGTCCCACGGCTGGGCCCAGGGTTTTTAGAGCATAGACTCACCACGCTGCTACACTATGGAATGGCAGACGTAGTACATAAGTGCACTCTCTATTCCTTCACTCTTTTAGTCCAATGTGACGGGAATCCGACACGACCAGAGATAGATAAGGCGCAGGACCGATGGTTTAACGTGCACTGCGAGGCACGGGGATGGAGCACACCATTATCTTCCCAACTTCGGGCAAATATTGAGAAAATCTTAATAGAAAACTCAATTTCAATTGGCTCAAGCCGGGACTCCAACCCAGGAACGCATATCTGTAATCGAACATGCTGACCAATAAGGCAGTTGATAGGTGACCATGTTGGGAGTAATTTAGTAAATACAGTGGCAACACTTAAAGACGCCAACTCACGTAGACTAACAACTAAATATACACAACTTGCACTATACTTAAAATTACTTCACTATTTCAATTTATACAATTTCGTACCATTTCTCTTTAAAATAACTACACCACAAAGCAGCTGTAAGAGACTATTTACATTGTTCCGCACGTTAAAATTACCTCGTATTACATAACATTTCGTAATATTGCTCAATGTATTTTTGGTATTTTTAAGTGCACTATATTACTCTATTGAAACTTTTGAAATGATTGCAAAATGCTCCAAATAACTACTTGAATTAGAAATTGTTAATGTTGAGATGCCATTTACAATGTATTCTCACTTACCATCAAGTGAAAACACAGTAAATTATTAATTTAAAACAATAAATATACCTGTATAACAAAAAAAATTACCGGGACGAAACAGCCCGACAGCCGCTGAGTCATCGCTTTTTAAATCTCTGATATCTTCTAAGATATCCATTTTAATAAAATGCTGTTAAGGACAGTTTTGATCGACATAAAATACACAATGTATGTAGTATATTTATTTGAATAAAAATTATTTATTTATTTATTTATTTATTACTTATTGCACACAAAATGAACAGATACAAAATATTAAAAAGATAAAAACAAAAAATAAGGTAAAAATGTGTACAAAGGCGGCCTTATCGCTTGGAGCGATCTCCTCCAGACAACCTTTGAATTTTAGAAGCTTACTATATATTCATGGGGTAAGTGCAAAATCATAAAACATAATCCAGAAAAAAAAAACGAAGAACTTATAGATATTTTATTGATAATATAACTACAAAATACATACACATACATATTACTAGGGGCATAAATATATACATATATATATATATATATATATATATATATATATATATATAACATAGTTATATACTAATATATATAATATAACATACTCATAAATTATTATACATTACTAAGATAATATTCTTTCAAACGGCGCTTGAAAATATATAGATTCTCAGATTGCCTAATACTTCGTGGCAAAGCATTCCATAAGCTGATGGTTTTTTGAGTGAAAGAGTTTGTGTAACACATTGTGCGACAATAGGGAGTGTAAAGCTTTAGATCGTCTTGAGATCGCAACCGATCATCTCTCTCAGCAAGAGAAAATCGTTCTCTCAAGTAAGATGGAGCGTGCGGATTATACAGTACCGAATAGAGAAGAGTAAGTGCATGGAGATTGAATTAATACTGTATTAAAAAAATAGATTGGTAAATAACACATAGTCTATTGTAATATTTAATAGATAAAAATGGTTATACTGTGTTATCTTTGAGAGATAAATATATACTTTATTTGACATTTTTATTGATATTATTAATTTATACAATTCTGTAGTACATTAATTTGATCTATCTTGCAAGATTAAGCCAGCATTTGCGATCTAAGCGCACAGAAATGTTGGTTACTGCATCGCATTATAAATCTTTAAATTTCTCAAATATTATATACTATAACATATATGTATTATACACATAAATGTTCCTCTTGAATCACTTTATCGATTAGTGAAAATTGCATTTAAATCTGTTACGTAGATTTAAATATCTAAGGGAACAAACTAGTAGTAGATTTCATTATATACTTCACAATATTCACTCTCTACGTGTAGATCTATATTATAGTTACAATTAAGTTAAAATACTGACAAAAACAGTTAAATTCCTATGATTTATCTAACCACTCATTTATTAGTTCCGCGTGCGTTTTGACAAACTGACCACCACCCCTTTAAAGTGGGGATAACCCATTATCGCACTGTTATTTATCGTCTTAGAAACTGCGGTAATTTAGGGGTCCATGTTTTTGTTAGACGGGTATACTTAAGGTGAATCATGCCTATCGATTTAGGTATTTATTGTTTAAAATAATAAATGAACTGGGATTTCTCTTGATGGCAAGTGAGGGCACATTAACAATTATTAATTCAAATAGGTTTTTATAGCAGTTTTGAATCGTTTTATCAATTCATTTCCCGAGAGAGATACGAATGACTTCCTAAACATTTTGATTTACAGGAGTTTCTTCGCGCTTTCTTTTGAGAATAATCCACAAAAATCTGGTCAGATATCCATTTTTTGTCATGGTTTTAAGCTATAATAATTAGACGTTAAAATTTTATATCTTCTGATTATAATAGGATTATTCAATTAGTTCTTTTTAATAATACATTTACATATTAAAGTAAATTTCAACTTATCGGCATGTGTTTGTAAACAATGCACATTTTACTTATAAATTAACTAAATTGAACTTTAAATCGTAATGTTAATTACAAAGCTTATAAGACTCATTGTAATCTATCTAAATTAATATTATAAAAGCGAAACAATTGTGTTTTTATAAATGTCGTAGAATAGGAGAAAAGGAAGGAGCATAAATAGGGACGCAGGATTCTCCACCGACATCGTCACTAATGGCATCCATAATTCAATTTCCACACTGTGGGCGTTGGTGGGTAATATTGCTGCATAAACACTTTATTAATTAACTCAGATTATAATGTTCAATCATTTAACGTTCCCGATATTTACACAATAGCTATGAATGCGACAGTTTCAATAGTCGACCGCTCTGGCGGACTGTCACCCGAGAACTGGAGAGATGAGCGCCGATTGTCACTATTGACTCTGCCCCACGCCGATAGACAGAAGGCGCCAGCGTTCCACAGACTATTGCACTCCGACATATAAATGTTTTCACGCAAAAACTACTGGACCGATTTCAAAAATTTTTTCACCATTAGAAAGCTGCATTTTCACTGATTGACATAGACTATATCACTTTCTCAAAAAAAAATTGGATCTCTAAGAAAAAAAGTATTAATCTAACCCGAGGTGTGAAACACAAAATCTGTTATCGATTGCGCTGCGAAAACTATTGAAGATAGATCAATAAATTGTTCTACAATATTATAGAACGTATTAATATCTACAAAAAAAACCATAGTAATATATATCCAACTGCAGTATTTATGCCACTATAACAACTTTTCTATATTTTAAAAGTTAATAAAATCACCGACGATCATCAAACCATATAATTCATACTTCTGTATTAACCCATATCTTTTAAATATATTTCATTAAAGGCCGTTTGAATATCTGTAAAACACTTTTTAAATTATTAAAATCGGACATTCCATTCAAAAGATATAACGAATTTTAAAATGTACAATCTAAAGAAGATAATGTTATAATGTACAGAAAAGACATTATGTATTCCAGAATGACTGTTTTTATTCGTTAGCACAGTTAAAGTAAACAAAAATAAATCTATAGTCCGATTTAGACTGAAACCAAGAGACATTGTTAGTATATATATATAATACAAAAGTTGTTTGTATGTATGTTATTAATCTTCAAACTAAACAATCGATATGCCAAATACACTTTAGAAGGACATTAATGCAAAGATGGCTCTAAAATTCACTCAGTCATTCTTACTTAAAATTTAGTAAAGTTCTCGATGATTAAGTTGGTAAAACTGACTGAGACTGCCTCAGTGGTCTAGTGCTTAACATATTCGACTACAGACATGAGGTCCTGGGTTCGAGATCTGGATGATAAGTGCTGACACAGCCTAGGATGGACCGCGCTTGCCTAGTAGATGCCTATTAACCCTGACTTTAATAAAACCCGGATTATAAGAGACTGGGAATACGGAAGCTGTTAAGGAATTCCACTCCTTTGCGGTGCGAAACGATATTGAGTTTTCTATAAATCTTTTCTCCATATTTACCCGAAGTTGGGAAGTTGGGATGTGCTCCAACACCGTGCCTTGGAGAGCACGTTGAGCCATCGGTCCTGTGCCTGATCTCTCTCCGCGAGTTTCAGATTCCCGTCAATCCTACTAGATTGAAGTAATAGCGAGTGTACTTGCGTTAATGGCCTACTATTTACTTCCTTATTTTTTACTTTGATGAAACAGCAGATAAAGTGTAAATAAATAATTAAAAAAGCCTTTTTTGTTCATTTCAGGCCAAAATGAGTACTGGGGACGGTACCGTCGGCGGTCACCAGAAGGCAGACGACAGACTGGGTCACCACCAGTCCATGAGTCAGATGCTGTACGGTACGGGACTCGGACCAGGTCGGTCGGGTTAGTATCATTATGTAGTGGTAATTACTTAATCCAATATCGATATATTGAGGCTTGATAGAGCGAATTTAGGAAATTGCAATTTATAACTTGTCTGAGGCTGGACTAGTTACCACCCTAATAGCAAAGACGCCGAGCAAGAGATTTGTGTTGCTGTGTAGAAACCATAAGAAGAAAATTGCTTCGCTTGCTTCTTGAACTGTATCATCACTTACCATCGGGTATGATCATAATCTAGCAGGTCAGAACGGGAGGAACAGTCAATTTTATAACATACCGGAAATACTGTGTTAAAGTACACAAGCATTTCTTGCTAGGGTGGTAAATACTACCTTAGCCACAGCCGAAACCTCCTATCAATCCAGACTCAAACAAATTAGAAAATGCAAGAGAATCGAACACAAGTCCTCTGCTAGAGAAGCGTCTACTCACATTCCTCCAGCGAAGCCATCTGTGACCTTCTCACAAATGTACTCGTATATGAATTTAACTTATGTAATTTCGTCCCCTGTTCCCAGGGTCATCCTCATCCTCACCAGTGGGAGGCACGAATACTGGCAGTGGGTTGTTAGTGGTCCCTCAGCCCTTAGGAAAAGGGCCTACGAAGCTGCAGCCGATACATGCCCACGCGAGGAAGTACCACTGCAAGATGTGCCCTCAGGTATGACATTATAACAAACAATATAATGGAACCATGAGAAACTCTTTATCGTAAGAAACTTAAGTGCTAGATTATGTATTTACAATTCAACATACCCTTTTTGGTGAAGGTAATCGTGAGTGAACCTTGGAAGTACTTCTAGCTAGATATGCGCTACCTGCTAACCCCATTGAAGATGTGTTACGGGTCTATGCTCTAAAAACCTTCTCTCCTATAACTGAGGAGGCCTGTGCTCAGTTGTGGGATCTATTCAGGCTACTACTTACCTTTCTTGTCACTAGTTTAGCGTAGTTTCTAGATGGACAACGGATATACCTATATAGAAGTTCCTCGAATGAGCTGTGAAGAATCTATGCTCCAAAAACCCTGTCTCCTATGAGTGAAAAGGCCTGTACCCAGCTTTAGGTTGTTTTTTGATGAGTGAATATGCACATAAATAAGAGATTTATAGTTACTGGAATGATTTGATTACCAGTGGACCCGCATTGTGAGCTTATGATCTAAAAACCCACTCCTGTAAGTGAAAAGACTGTACCCAGCTGTGGGAAGATAACAGGCTGCTACTTGCATTATTTCACGCTATTTCATGCTATATTTTCCCTTAATCAGTTATTACGCAAATGGATGACGCGTACATAAAAAAATACTCGAACAACCTGATTACCAATGGAACATTTTCGTGGATCTGTGCTCTAAAAACCCCCTCGCCTATGAATAGAAATGGTTGTGCCCAGCGGTGGGACTTAGGCTGCGATTTAGCTTTTTACACTGAGTTAAGCTTTAGGTTGTTCCTTGATGAGTTAATATGTACAAAGATAAAAGCTATATATTTACTCGAATGATTTGACTTCCAGTGGACCCGCATTGTGGGTTTATGATCTAAAAACCCTCTCCTGTATTTAAAAAGGCCTGTGCCCAGCTAGTATCATCTGTGTCAAACTATATGTCCCTTAATCAGTTATTACACAAATGGATGCCGCGTACATAAAAAAATACTCGAATTACCTGATTACCAATGGAACATTTTCGTGGATCTGTGCTCTAAAAACCCGCTCTCCTATGAATAGAAATGGCTGTGCTCAGCTGTGGGACTTATATAGGCTGCAATTTAGCTTTTTAACACTGATATAATCTTTAGGTTGTTCCTGGATGAGTTAATATGCACAAAGATAAAAGCTATATAGTTACTCGAATGATTTGACTACCAGTGGACCCGCATTGTGGGTTTATGATCTAAAAACCCTCTCCTGTATCTAAAAAGGCCTGTGCCCAGCTAGTATCCTCTGTGTCAAACTATATGTCCCTTAATCAGTTATTATGCAAATGGATAACGCGTACATAAAAAAATACCAGTATTACCTGATTACCAGTGGAGCATTTTCGTGGGTCTGTGCTTTAAAAACCCCTCTTATATGAATAAAAATGGCTGTGCCCAGCTGTGGGACTTATATAGGCTGCGATTTACCTTATTTTACACTAGTTCAAGCTATATATTTTACCTGAATCAGTTATTACATGTGTGGTTAATCTGTGATCTAAAAACCCCCTCTGCTATGATTAATAAGGTCTGTATCCAGCAGTGGGACGTTAATAGATTGCTACTTACCATTTTAACACTGATTACAGCTGATTCAAGGGTGTAACTTGATCAGTTATTACGCAAATGGATAAAGGGTATATGAAAAAGTTACTCGAATGACCTGATTACAAATGGGTCTGTGCTCTAAAAACCCCTTCTCCTATTCACCTTTTTTATTCACTGGTTGAAGCTATAGGTTGTCTCTTGACCAGTTAATACGCAGATAACGGATACATAAAGTTACTCAGATCAACTGACGACAAATTCACAACTGGCGGTCAGAATAAACAAGCAAAACAAAAACAGAACTCTCTCTGTCTTTCCCTAATTAGAAAAAATAAAGTTTGTCCGTTGAAAAGGGATTTCTAAATCGATATATATAAAGTTGGTTATGTGAATGGACAACCGGTCACGTGGCCAATCAAAACCGGGAGCCAAAGAATGTCATCGCAAAAATGCAGCTCGGCGGACAGACGGACAGATAAAAAGTCGGATCTTTTGATAACTATTGGGTTTGTGTAAATTTCTGAATACCCGCGGAACTGCGGTGTTTTGGAGACGGCGTTTAACATATTTTATGCTGATGTATAATTAATTCATTCGATTTCCTTTTGTATACTATTACATTTAGAGTTTTAAGTTATTTGTATTTTTTGAAATGCAACGCGTAATTAGCGTCACGAAGTGCAGCGTGTTTATGCTAATTCGTTTGAAAGTTTTCAAAAACAATATTTTATTAATAATTTCTAGAATTGACACAAAACACGTGCCATTTTTATTTACAATCAATCATTTGATATTTCAATAAATTATTTGTTTTATTTCGACACTTTTAATATTTTAATGACAATTAAATCATTAAATTCCTAATATATCTTCCTTTTTCCCTCTTTCTAAGTCTTGGGAATCTAAAGTTTTAGATTATTTTAACCGTAAATAGAATTTAAATTCATTATTAGTCATTTTTCATGAACATCCAAAAGAAATCAGGTTTTAGGTAATATTTCCAAGCATTTGCCAATTTTTTCTAAACATTTCGACGGTCTCTACGTATAAAGAGTCAAGTAAAATATCGAAATTTTGTTAAACACTGTTACAAAGATAAATTATTTACCACTACACTACCGTTGGGAGTAATGATACGTTTTTAAGCATGTTTTAACCAAAATCAAATCAATCAAAAATATCTTTATTCAAGTAGGCATATTACAGCACTTTTGAATCGTCAAATTATATTTTTTTTCCACACTCTGATTCTAATATACATCTGATGACGGTACTCAAGATCGGCTTAAAATCTAAAGTTACGAGGGTTCCTTCGCGCCCTGATCCGAGAAGAACCCACAACAAACTCAGTCGGGTTTTTTTTTTTACCATCATCATTACAATAACAAATTAGTTTACTATATTTTAATTAAAATTAGAGCAATTTGTTCACTCCCAAGCGTTTCTATCGTCTAGGTAATCTTGCAACTTATAATACGATTTTTCTATCAACTTTCTTTTAACAAAGACTTTGAATTTATTGTTTGACATCTTTAGAACGTCTTGTGGGAGTTTATTATAGAAACGTATACAGTTACCCTTAATAGCTTTAAGATTTAAAAATATCGGTGACCTGTAATGGGGTAGTATAATCATTCATCATCAATACGTTTGTGCTTTCTCAAATCTTAGCATTTGAAATGATATTTCAAAGTAATGTAGATTGTATTGTAATGGTTTTAGGTTTATTTTAGATTGACAGAAATAAATAGTTTTAGCTTCGCATTAGACAGCTGAAGACAGGCACTTATGGGAGTCTATTTATCACGAAATGAAAATCGCATCCGAGTTCCGGTCATCTGTCGGTTTCCGAGCGAGGTGCCTAAACGACATTTTTTATGGCAGGCAATTTGTGTGATTTCGTCCCTTTGGTACATATGAAAGAGGGTATTTGTCAAATTATGCTCTTACTCGAGACAAAATGAAGCTAGTCTTTTACTCGAAATGATTTTAGCATTGTTTTATGACGTGAAAACTTCTGACCGCCACTTCTCTCAGGTTCTTCGACATTTCTCCCCCTAAAACATGTTTAAATTACAAAATACAGATCACAGAAGAACCATTAGGTCCCTCTGAGTCTTCTATAGTTTTAACTATTCAAGTTATTACCGCCATCACAACTTTACGACCGATCATCTCTACACGTGGGTTCTTCTCAACTGCGTGGAGTAGAAGAGTCTGGACGGAACGCCTCCTTACACGTGAATCTTCCTCAGGCATCGTCATCGCTTCAACCGATGGACATCCACTGTTGGACATAGGTCTCACGTAATGATGTAAACAAGGCCCGATGTTGCGCCCCCTGGTTCCAGTGGCTACCGGCGACCCCCTTTGTACCCTCGATCCACCTTGTGGGGGCCTGCCTCTGCGCCGTCCGATGCGGGGTCGCCATTCCAGCACCTTCAGGCTCCAAAGTCCATCGGACTACATGCCTCCTATTGCCACTTCAGGTTTGCAATTCGTAGGGCTATGTCAGACTTTGGTTCTGCTACGGATCCCCTCATATCTGATTTGATCACGTAGAGAAACTCCGAGCATAGCTTTTTCCATCGCCCGCTGAGTAACTCTGTGGCCCATAGTCAGCGACAACACGCACTGTTCGAAGAGCTTTGTTTTCGGGCACTGAAGAATATTGGACGTAAATATCTGCCGTAGTTACCAGAAGCTGATTACTCCTAGCTGCACAACCGAGTTGGAATCGACCTCAATTTAATGCCTGGTAATCTGTTTTACCCGTTCTAATATGGGCTAGTTACCGCTGGTTACGCTAGCGTATCCATCCAAGTCAATCCAGTGAGTTGTCCAATCCGAAAATCACCACTGCTATTGCGTCGTATATGCATCATCGCCTACGTTAGGAGGCAGTAACAGCAGGAGTTCATTAGGCAGGAGACGCCCAGTGTTTGCTGCTCTTGGGTGCTGACTAGCAATTCCGTGGAGGTGTGTGTGTATGTGGGGAGTCGTCTCAACAACTCGCCAACTTCTGCTGTCACAGTGGATGACGTAATTTCTGCCGTATCGCAAAGATCCTACTATCATGCATAGGCACTTGTTACACTAAGCAGAAAAGTACCAGGCATGAGCCGCATACGTCAGCCTGGAGCGAACGTAAGCTCCGTAGACCTTTATTCTGGCTTTTACAGGGAGACTTGATAGTAAGGTCTGCCGCGTCACGTCCTGCCCCCCGATGTTCAACTGGCGAAGCTTCACACGACGGCAGACATCTTCCACCTGTCTAGCCAGGCCAGCATCAAATCCAGCAGACGTTGTAATTTGATAACTGCGTGTTGTTTAGTGCAATTGTTTAAGAGGCAATAAAACTCCCACCTTGACCAGCAATGCATTAGCAGTTACCCTGGTGCTGCAGGTGTCTTACCATCAGGTGATCCGCCAGCTCGTTTGTCTGTCGTAATTATAAATAAAAAACCTTTTTCTGTTGGTAAGCCTGATGGTAAGTGCAGGTACTGCCTAAAATGGAAATTAACTGACCTGATAAGAGGTAATTTACCTCTACACAGCTACACAACATCGTACCGGTCTAAACCAGGGGTCGGC
The DNA here is from genome assembly GCA_015832385.1 of Elymnias hypermnestra. Taxonomy (NCBI): domain Eukaryota; kingdom Metazoa; phylum Arthropoda; class Insecta; order Lepidoptera; family Nymphalidae; genus Elymnias; species Elymnias hypermnestra. Next base: position 877,067 of record JACTOM010000079.1, on the reverse strand, counting down.
AACCTGCAGCTCTTTGGATGTGAAGCTGCGGCTCTTTACTGTCATATGCAAATACTTTTTAGATTGTAAAGTAATGAATCGTTCAATGTAGATTGTCTATTAGTACCATCTATATATAATATAAATTGTTGTAAAAAATACTTCTTGTAGTAAATGTTTTGACGGCCTTTCTTGCGCAGTGGTGTGAGTATTCGCTTTGCTAGCGGAGGTCCCGTGTTCGATCCCCGGTAGGACGAATTTAGGAAACTGTATTTTCTAATTTGTCTGAGTTTGGACTGGCGGGAGGCTTCGGCCGTGGCTAGTTACCACCCTTCCAGCAAAAACGTACCCCCAAACAAAGAGATTTGTGTTCCGGTACGATGCTGTGTAGAAACCGTAAGGGGTATATCGCCTCTTAACAGATTAGCGCGCTTCAACCTTAGACTGTATCATCACTTACCATCAGCTGAGATCACAGTCAAGCGCTAATCTGTCAGCAATAAAAAAATGTTTTTGTTATGAACAGATTAGTTTCTTTTTAATAAAAAAATTTGTCAGTCTTTAAAGTCTTTGAAATTTCGTAAATTGTAATTTTTTGGCTCTTCTGACGATCTTTGGTCGAGACAATTCTTTCTTTCGCTTTGGATTGCCGATTTTTTACCAATAGTAGAGCAGCGTGGTGGGTTTACGCTTAACAAACCCTCTCTATGAAAGGGAACGCCTATAGCTTGCCGAAACTTTTGCATATTTGTAGATATATTTCGTTTTATACCTAATCTCTATCTATATCTATATCAGCTTGGATTTAACTGTCTTTTTGCTACTGCTTAGTTTGCCTTCAGCAACAGCCTTGGAACTCTACTCTCACCCATTGTGATAACGTATCTCTCTCTGATCATAAATGTTCAAATTCAATGAATAAGGACGACTTTACACTCCTACAATTGCTAGAGTGCTAGGAGATATCAATTATTTGTAACAAATTATGAATCTTGCCTTGTTTACCTGAAGGTTATTAGGTGAGGGAGAGGTGGACCTGAATGAAGCCGCGGCTAAAGTATAGTTTTTGTATTAAATCGTAATAAGCCGTTGTGCACACGCTGCAGCAGGTGTAGTGCGCATGCGCAATTATAACTTGTCACGGGAATTGTTCGCAATTATACACGTTGGGCCAGTAAAAGTGATAGTTTCTCAATACTTGCCTCGACAGTGGAAAAGACAGACAAATTAATACTTTATTACACACAAACAGATTATAAAAAAAAGTCAAAATTTATATAATTTTGGAGAGCCAACAGCAGATGCATAATTTAAGTTATGAAGAAAAAGAACTAAGATACATTTAAATATATCCAGCTAATAAGAGGCTGTCACAACATGCGATACTTATTATACATGAAGTCAGATTATCTTGAATTATATATGTCATAGAAACTTGATGAGAAATTAAAAATTAAAATAATAATTAAAGAAAGACGTTAAGTACAAAAACATAATTGTGAGCCCCTTCGTCAGCTCACATTTGCCGGGTAAGGATCGAAATAAAATGCCACCCAGATTCTTCACACAACGCTCCGTCGTCCACTTGTCACCAGACGAGGATATGATGTATTGCGATCGAACTGTTGTTCAGCAGCAACGTTTACGCCGAATTGGCTTTCTATTATGTCTTGTTTGCGACTGGCAAACGCGCACTACTGTAACAAGTAAACGACGTTGGTTAATTCTTTATTTGTTAATAAATATCTTTTATGATTGGCGTTCTATTATTTGCCAATCACAGGGTTTACATTAATTGCACAAACAGCTTCATTCTCGGAAATGACAATCATACAAATATATACACGTTATAGTAGCAACAAACATTTTTATCTACGATTCTACCAATATTTATGTATAGACTCTTAGTCGACAAATAATAATACTATAAGAAAACGAAAGATTGTAAACAATATTGATTTTAAATTAAACAAAATATACCATTTCCTAAACGAAGGGAAAAGTCGCGAACAATAATAAAAAATTGTAAATATATAACATTAGCTAAACATTGCATGATCCTGTGTTTAAATTCAGAAAAACTTAAAAAAAAATATCTATCTCTAATGCATGTATCACGCATTTATTATATAATGTTTATGGAGCGGCAGCGCAGAGGAGGCCACCGTCCATGTAGCGGGGCGGGGAATTGGAATGGAGAGAGTGGACTGTAGGACGGTTTAGAAAGAAGGAAGAAGGCTAATGACCGCGTAAGGGATGACAGTGATGAAGGGGGAAGGAATCGCGTGCACGTACCTGGAGTATCGGGATCTGCTCCTACTCCTCGACGTAGGGCTGTGCACGGGCGTGGTTGCGGCGGCGAAAGCACTATCACAACACTACACGGCTAGCGGTTCACTTCTTCGATAGTTCTTTCGGTTCGTATATCTTCAAGACGAAGATACGAGCGGATTTATAGCGGAGATATCAGCGGTAGGCGAAAA
>JACTOM010000079.1:825759-873921 GCA_015832385.1 Elymnias hypermnestra | reverse complement strand
GATGTGCTTCTCACTGAACGAAATTGAATCGGTAATAAAAAATATGAAGCGTGGAAAATCACCGGGTCATGACAGCCTTAGTGTCGAGCATCTGCGGTACGGTGGTGTGCACCTTTCCAGAGTTCTCCAGTTACTCTACAATTCCTGCGTTGCACATAGTTACCTGCCAGACTCGATGATGATGACAGTTGTAATACCCATCGTCAAAAATAGAACAGGAGATGCGGCGGACAAATCCAACTACCGGCCAATATCCCTAGCGACGATTCTAGCGAAGGTTCTCGACGGTCTGATGAATACCTACTTGGATAAAGCACTTAAATTACACGATGCTCAGTTTGGATTTAGGCAGGAAATGTCTACAGAGAGTGCAATACTATGCCTCAAGCAGACCGTGCGATACTATGTCGATAGAAAGACGCAGGTATACGCGTGTTTTCTGGATTTGTCCAAAGCATTTGACACGGTGTCCTATAAGATCCTCTGGCAAAAGCTTAGGACGGAATCCAGCTTGAGACCGGAATTGATTTCCCTTTTCGAGTTCTGGTATGGACACCAGTCAAACATGGTGAGATGGGGTAACTCACTAAGCCAACCCTATAGGCTGGAATGTGGAGTCAGACAGGGCGGGCTGACGTCACCCAGGCTTTTCAACCTCTATATGAACGATCTGATCGGGAGACTGGGCAGGGCTGGGGTCGGGTGTTCAGTAGATGGCATCACTATGAACAATATTAGTTATGCGGACGACATGGTTCTGTTGAGTCCCTCGATCGGTGGTCTTAGGAGGTTGATGAAAATATGTGAAGAATATGCGGAGGTAAATGGGCTCAGCTACAACCCCAAGAAGAGTGAATATCTCATCTTCAGGGGTAAAAACAAATCATTAAATGTTGACCCACGTGTACAACTAGGTGGAACGCCCCTGAGGAGGGTGGCTGAGTTCAAGTATCTCGGGCATATTGTTACGGAACGTCTGAGTGACGACAGCGACTTGGAGCGTGAACGAAGGGCTATGTCGGTGCGAGGCAATATGTTGGCTCGCAGATTTGCATGTTGTACGACGGAAGTTAAACTGGCGCTATTTAGAGCCTACTGCCAGTCCTTCTACACATGCAGTCTGTGGACCGACTATACGCAGCGTACCTACAATGCCCTGAGAGTTCAATACAACAACGTGTTGAGGGCGGTGTTGAGGATGCCTCGGCACTGCAGTGCGTCAGCAATGTTTGCGGATACAAGGGTAGATGATTTCTACGCGATCATCCGTAAACGTGCTGCGTCAGTAATGAGTAGGGTGATAGGCAGCACCAACGTCCTCCTCAGCACGTTTGCCAACAAGCTGGATAGCCCCTTCTGGGGGCATTGGAATGGTGTACACGTCGAACCCGGGAGAGTCGCGGCGAGAGGCCAAGCTAAATAGGCCATAATTAGTGTAAGTCCTAGTATATAAGATACTCTAACATAGAATTAAGTCTTTGTAACTAACAGTATTTTTCGTTTTCTATTCTTACACATTAAGTTAGTACGTAAGTAGTAATTATGTAAACAAATATGGGCACTTTGAGGGCCTGCAATAAAAATATATTATTATATTATTATTATTAAAAACCTTTCTAGCGTCCTCAGTAGAAAAATTCCAGCTAAATAAAAAAATAAACGAGTCTGCCCTCTCTTTATATCTTCACTAACTTATATCTCCGTCTCGACTTCCATTCGCCTCGCCCAATCACACTTTTCGTAACGCTCTAGTCACGTACCAGTTTACTACACAAATAAAGTGTTTTTTCTTTCTTTTTAACGGTGGGAAATGCCTTTATGCACCCCTACCAAAGTAACATTGAGTGTGGGACTCGCTGGTAAAAAGGAATATCCACTAAAACCCAGCGATACCCTCTGCATCCTTTTGTAGAGCACCAAAGGATTGATAAACGCAATCTACCCTGACACTCTGGAAGATTCCTCTGGGAAACTTAAGAAGTAGGAAGGAGAAGCGCAAATCTACGGCTTCTACCTCCCAACCTCCTGCGCCGAAGTAATGGAGCGTCTCATGTGCCTCCTTCAGCGAATAACACTTTCACAGAAGGAGGCCACTGCCCTCCACTCCTTATCACCGGTGAGCATTGCGCCAACTATGCCCTCCAGCGAAAGGTATCCTCCAACCAACGACGTAGATGTCGTTGCGGTGCGTTAAGTTTTACTTCAAAAAATCAACAAACAAATAAAATAAGTAAATACATAGATAGATACAAAGCCTCTGACGTCGCTGGTTTAGTTGCCCCAAGCCCAAGCAAGCGTTAGACATGCAATTTACCATTTTCATATTTAATCTGCATTAAAGACCGTTAAACAGTCGACTTAACATGTTATATTTCATTAATTTACGACGCCATTAAAAATGTATAAAAATACCGTTGAAAATACAAAAATATCGTATACACTTATAACCTAATCTCTAATTGCAATTTTAGGTACGAATCGTTGTAAAAAACACAGTTTTCAGGTTTAATTGTGTTTTCTACTGAGAAGAAACCAGCATTTCATCTATAATAGCATTCCATTAAGCTCAAAAAGCTCTTTTTAATCGTTAAAGTCTCATACTCATTTACCAACCTGTTGACCATTTAAACGGTTTAAAATCTAAAGTTAAGAAAGATACATAACAAACTCAGTCGGATATTCTTTACTCTTCTTCAACATGTACTATATTCTTCCCAATCTTCTTTGTTAGTCTGTCCGTAGTAACGATAAGAAATTTATTTGAAATAAGGATCGTAACTTGATATTGGATAGAGGAAATTAGTCCATTAAATCGAAGAAATATGGAAACTATTCTACTTTGTTTTATTAATAAAATACCTTTAAAACTTAAACCTATGTTTAATAATATATCTGAAATATTGATCAACACCTTTTTGTGTCGTTATGAAACATATAGATAGGCAAAATAAAATAATTAATGTCGCTGAGTCCTAAAAACAATTTTTATCACAAAATCTCACAAAAATTATGATATTATAGACTGCCTTTATTGGTTATGTATATTTTTTTACATAAATTTAGGGTATATAAATTCGTTCAAGCCTTTCTAGGGTTATTCAGGTACATATAAACAAACAACATAGTTATATCGATGTCAATGATTGATAAAATTAATATTTATTACAAAATCTTACAAAAACTACGATGTTACAGTCTTATCGGTTATGTATTTTTTTTTACGTAGTTTTAGGCATGTAAAACCGTTCAAATAATTCTGGAGTTATACCGGGACATACACACAATTGACGTCAATGAGTTATAAAAATAAATGGTTAAATTTCTCTTAAAATATCGTCCTCTTAAACCGCTCGCATGTTATAACAAGACGTTACCCTTCAAAGAAAATATCTTTAAATTTACATTTACAGAGGCTTATTAAATAGCGTATGTTTGTTTTGTGTTGCTGATCTCTTAAAGGGCTTAAAGCTCGCGTGGTCGTCTCGGTTACCACAAACCGCATTCTTGGGCTTATATTACGGGTGTATCAATGTATATTATTTGAATAGCAAATACCACTTTGGTTAACTATATACTGTAGACAGGTCATTGGTCAACTTGTTCCATTATAGATATGAAGTCCTGGATTCGATATAGAGTTTTCTGTTAAGTAAGTAAGCCCTGAAGCTCAGAGTCACTCAGCGTGCGATGGAGAGGGCTATGCTCGGAGTTTCTCTACGTGATTGAATTAGAAATGAAGAGATTCGTAGTAGAACCAGAGTCTTCGACATATTCCTACGAATCGCGAACCTGAAGTGGCAATGGGCGGGGTACATAGTCCAAAGGACCGATGGACGTTGGGGCCCGAAGGTGCTGGAGTGGCAGTGTAAATAGACCCCCACAAGGTGGACCGACGACATAAAGATGGTCGCCGGTAGCCGTAGCCAGGCGGCGCAAGATCGGGCCTTGTAGAGGTCATTACGTGAGTCCTATGTCCAGCAGTGGACGTCCATCGGTTGAAGCGACGACGACAACGAAGTAAGCCCTTTACTCCGAGCAGGAGTAATACAAGTTCCTAAAAAACTAATATATTATACTAATGACCTATAAAATATCATGCAGTTCGGCATGCTTTTTTTTCGCTGGGAAATGCATTTACGCACCCCGGCTGAAAGTCATACTTTCAATCAGGAGTGTGGGACTCGCTGACGCAGCATACCCACTAAAACCCAGCGGCAAAGGCCTCTTCCAACATTTTCCAGTGTTGTCTGTCTTGAGCCACCATTTTCAATTAGCTCCTGCTGTCATCTTGAGCTCATCATCCCATCTTGTAAGCTGTCTTCCTCGCCGTCTTTTGCCATCTCTTGGGTACCACTCCGTGACTAATTAGCTTCACCTGACTTGTCGCGCATCATATGACCTGCCCATCTCCATTATTACTTGTCTATTTGCGAAAGTATATCTGTCAACTTTGTAATTTTCCTTATGTCGATGTTTCTTACTTACGTACTGAGTTTTCTGTTAGGAAATCTTCAACATTTGCCCTGTGATGTGTAGTTGGTGATGTGTTCTCGGAGAGCACCTTAAGCCGTGGGTTCTGCGCCTGATCTCTCTCCGCGAGTGTCGAGTCACATCCCACTATGAACACATAGTGACACTTCTGTTATAGGACCTTAATAGAACGGTGGAAGGAGGATATTGGATCTCCAGTAGCCGGTGTAGGCATTGTGGAGACGATGCGTCCCCACCTGAAAAAACCGCTTTCCTAAAGACTGGTTCAGGTGTTGACTGTACAAGGATGTTTTGAGAAATACCTGACACGATGTCAGAACGGCGAACCACACATTGGCAGAGTGTTTCCCATGAGGAACTCAGCGATACATCCTGGAATCCTTAATTGGGGGGAACCTCTCATTAGTAAAGAGAAACGTTGGAGTACTATTGCCGCTCTCTGTGAATCTATCATATGGCTGAAGGAGGCATCAGAGAGGATGAGACTAAATGCCATCGACGCACTCCGCTAGATATATCCCCGTAGATATCCGCATCCTCTTCCCCCCTTGTGTGCGTACCTCTAGTTCTCTTTTTAAGGATGTCGAGGGTTTTCCGCTGACTTTTCAATGAGTTCAACACCTCGTGCATACAGGCATGTCCTAGCGTCAAAAAAAAGCGCCTAAACTTGTTTACTATGCCTACCAATCCTCAAACTTGTCCAAACAAGTTTTAATACACTCATATTACGAACAATCCATATTTATTGTGTATACTTAATGTACAGCGACATTTATTCGATGCGAATGTGACTTAATTAAGAGCAGGAGTTATACTTAACGATATTTCGCTTTAAGTTATATATATAACGTGAGTTTAAATATGATTGAGCTAGAAATATCATCGAGATACAAACACAACATGCGGTTTCTTCGTAGAGACTTTGAAAGGCTGAAAGTTCACCGCAAGGAGCTTTGCGGTCACCAAGAAATGTCTATTATTTGTTCAAAAGCATAATCTCACTTTTATGTACTAAATTACTTCAAAAAATTAAAAATTGTAATGAAAGTGTCACAAATTTGATATATATCACGTAAATTTACAACTTATAATAATATTTTGCTAAAATGTCTTCAATTTCAAATCACAGACACACTCGTTTCCTTTTACCTTAATGAGTGCATCTAATACTCCATATTCCATTCTACACGTGCATCTCAAGGAATATTATATTTACCAATATGCTAGTCCGCCTTTGCATAAATAAATGGCTTTATATACGAAACTGTTACAGTTAGACTACGATAGTGTATAACGAAATTATGCCTCTTAAAGAATTCTAAAAGTACACGTTATAGTATACATCTATCTTTTGTAATTCTGGCTCATTACAACCATTTATTCTAAGAAGCATATATGTTCTTCCTCTTAGGTGACATAAGGGAAGTTTTGTGGTTTAATTACAATTTATAAACGCTAAAACATCTTCAACCTCAAACAACAGACACACTCGTTTCCCTTTACCTTAATGAGTGCATCTAATACTCCATATTCTTTTCTACACCTGCACTACATAGAGTATTATATTTACTAATATGCTGGTGTCTTTGCATAAACAAATGACATTATATACGAAACTGTTACAGATGGACTACGATAGTATATAACGAAATTGTGCCTCTTAAAGAATTTTAAAAGAATACGTTATCTTTTGTAATCCTTGCTCATTACAACCATTTTTTCTGAGAATCATATCTGTTCATTCTCTTAATTGACACAGGGGAAGTTTTGCGGTTTAATTACTATTATATAAACCCTAAAATATCTTCAACTTCAAACAACAGACACACTCGTTTCCTTTTACCTTAATGAGTGCATCTAATACTCCATATTCCATTCTACACCTGCACTGCAAAGAGTGTTATATTTATAAGCTACTTTGTAATTGCATAAACAAATGACATTATATACGAAACTGTTACAGATGGACTACGATAGTTTATAATGAAATTATGCCTCTTAAAGAAAACGTTATAGTATTCATCTATCTTTTGTAAATCTGGCTTATTACAACCTTTTTTTCTGAGAATGATATTTGTTCTCTCTTTTATGTGATATAGAGGAAGTTGTGCGGTTTAGTTAATGTTATATAAATGCCAAAATACCTTCAACTTCAAACTACAGATACACCCGTTTCCTTTTACCTTAATGAGTGCATCTAATACCCCATATTCTATTCCAAGCATGCATCGCAAAGGGTGCACGCAGGTTAAACACAGCATCTAAATGACAATATATTGTTCGCTAACAGGCGTTGCGGGGCCGAAGCCTTTCACGGCCCTGGATAATCCATCATTATAATATAAGTAAAGTAGGGATGCGAAAGTGACAGTTGCACATCGATAAAACACATTTACAACATAAAAAAATAGATAAGCTATCATAAGATAGTGTTTTCTAATTTGACGCCCTAGTTGGCGCAGTGGTGCGAGTACTCTTTTTGCTAGCAGAAGCCCTAGGTTCGATCCCCAGAAGGGCTATTTAGACTGGTTATTTACCAACCTACCAGCAAAAACTTATCGCCAAACAAAGAGATTTGCGTTCCTGTACGATGCTGTGTAGAAACCATATGAAATATCGCCTCTAACCAGATTTGCGTAATTCCATAGTAGATTGTATAATCATTTATCATCAAGTGAGGTCACAGTCAAACGCTAAACTATTAGCAATAAAAAAATTATCACCTATTACAATTTCTGTTCAAGATTAGCCATTTCGACTAGATATCATGGTGTTTGCGCAAATATAAATGCACTCTCGATTTCTTCACTTCTCTATTGTCGAGAATAGTCTATATCGTCTCGTGTTAAAATTCATATTCATCACGCCTCATTCCCATAGGGGTAGGTAGAGACAAAATCCTTCCACTTGCCACGATCCTTGCATATCTCCCTCGCTTCTTTCACTCTCATTAAACCCTTTATACAAGTTCGTCGGTTTAGAGTACTCTTGACCTGGCCGTTATTTAAAATGTCCTGGATTTGGTCCAGGAACGTTCGCCTTGGTCTTCTCCTTCCAATTTTCCCATTCACTCTGAACTCATAAATTCTTTTTGTCAGTCTCCTTTCATTCATTCTTTTTATGTGCCCTAAACATCTAAGCATACCTTCCTCAGTTTTAGTCAATACATCGTCTTTTAGACCACAAAGTTCTTTAAATACAATATACATATTATCATCTCCAATTTAATTTTATATTCATGCAAGATTGGCCATTTCAACTGGATATCATAGTGTTTGCGCATACATAAATGCATTCTCGATTACTTCACTTTCTTATGTATCTAATAGTGTATATTGTCTCGTATTAAAAACTCATTTAAATATAAAAAAACGAATACATAAAGAACTACATATTTTGGAACATGATCTAATGTTAATGTTGAATTTACAAATGGTGAATCACAAAATACTAATTTTATAAGACAATTGTTTCAAATTAAAAAATTGCAATACGTTAAAAAAAACTCTATAATGGAAATAACAAAAAACCAATATCACTATCAATATGAATGTTATTATCGATATGTTTCAGATAGCTACAAACATGTCCACTGCACTATTGGGACATAAATCAAACAGCAGATTGATGGTATTATGTCAACATGCACAATCACAAAGTGCATTTTGCATAATAATTGTAATGCTTGTCAATTATTGAATAAAACATTACCGGCCCGAAAGGGATGATTCCGTATGTGAGAACGGTAACGCGGGACACTCCAAGTAATTTGTCATTGCTAAAATTTTGTTCCGCAACAGAATTTTATGTAGATTCCTAGGATTAGGCTGCGATTTGCATAGAGAAGTGTTTAGGAATAATGTGGGAAAGGAAACGGGAGCGATGCTGCCTGTTGTTACGCCTAATGATCGATTTATGCAATTTATAACAGATAACTTTGGATGGGAACCAAATTAAGAACGTTTAATCATTATATCAAATATTTTAGATGAAATATTGTTAGATGAAGAATGAAAACACGTAGGAACTCAAGACAGAAAAAGTCGTAAAGATACCGATAATATAAAGAAATTAGACAAAATTAACAATGAACCAAGACGATAACTAAGTAATGAAAAGGTACGCATGCATTAAAAAAAAGACAAGAGATTGGAGATATAGGGCCAAATGGAAGACGTATAAATAAACATCTTTATTTTGCTTATAAAAAATATAGTAAGCTGTATAACTCAAAATATATAATTGAAAATTAAAATCACAAAAAACCTAAATTTAAAATACGTATTTTAGTACATGCAAAAATCTTAATGTTGAATTTAAGTTTTAATAAGTTAAACAATACAATTTATGAAGAATGGTCTAATTAAGATATTAGTACAATTAAGATTTTTTTAACTGTTACAATACAAAGATAAAGGTAGAATTCGACATTGTCACAGATGATGATATTCCTAATATTAATGAAGACATAAATAATCATTACCACATTGACAATAATTCCAAAATTGATAACAAATATTATGGTATTAAAAAAGATAATATAAACAGTGTTATGGGGGACGATAATTCTAAAACTGATGACAGTTTTCATTAAGTTCAAAATGATTATACAGTCTTAAATGGGTGAAAAAACATTCTAAATGTGATAACAGATTTAATTGACATCATATCTTTCATGGACAATAATATAATTATGAAACTGATAACAGATTTCATTACGATAAAATTATTATATATTATTTTATTGGTAACGACAATATTGAAACTGATAACAGGTTTCATTGAGATATAAATGATTATAAATTCTTTCCTGGTGATGAACATGTAATTTGCATTTCCAATAAAATCAATAGGCCAAACATTTCATCGTATCACACAACTTAACAAAGGGTAAAAGGAATTGAAAGGTAACAAGAAGTACTTAAACCCTTTCGCGCCCCACACAATAGATCAATACCCAATAATCTTATAATAGCCGAAATTGCAAGGGATAAGATTTTAGGAGGTATATTGAAAGTAATCGAAGGGTTAAGGGTTTTTGCTTGAGATTAGCGAAAAGCCGATTTCGCGTGACAGCTGTTTAAGATTATTTTGTATATTGCTAGCTTGTTATATAGACCATAGTAATTAGAAGAAAGAAGTTTAGGTGACTGCTTTGTAAAAGCTAAAAACACTCTATATTTTTGGTTAAAACCTGAAAAACAATCATTGTTCTCGAACGTTATGTAAATTCTAAAAGGCATAAATGGCCCGACAAGTTTTCTCTATTGTAATATGTAGATGCAAACAAAATGCTTATTTCATATGCAAGAACGCCAGTAACTCCGCATTATTTTACTGATATTAGACTTAGTTATCCATTACAACAGTGGAACAGCAAGTAAATATTTTAATAGAAAACCGGAAAAATTCAACAGTGCGCTAGAATTTAAATTGAAACGTTTCTATCGACCGCAAATAATACTCATTTGCTCACAGCAAAAAATATCCAATTTGTAGGAAAGTAAATAGTATTCATTACACGTCCCAAAACAAAGTAATAAGTAAGTTGTATTAATTTTATTGAAATATATTGTAACAGATAGTTGGACGACAACACTAATAGCTCTGAAATGCAAGAAATTGTTGAGTAACACAGTAGTAACACTTAAAAATACCAAAAACATTGTGCAATATTACAAAATGTTATGAAATACGAGATAATTTTAACGAGCGGAACAATTTTGTGAGTATAGTCTTTCGAGCTGCCTTGAGTAGTTTTCGCATTGCATAACATTTCTTAATGTTATGGTTATTTTTAAGTGTTGCCACTATATTACTCAGCAATTCCAAAAATTTCAGAGCTATCAGTGTTGTCCAACTATCAATAGTCTAACAATATTTATTGATGCCGCAGAAATCGTGCTATAACAACATGAGGAAAATAATTTTGAATGTCTTTCTGGTGCGAATTGGTACCCAACCAGTAAAGATGGCTCCGCAATCATATAATTCGCATTCCTGAACGATGCTCTGTAGAAGCCTTAAGAAGAACTTTGCTCACCAGGTCACGTCAGGTTAGATTGCTCTTATTCCAAATTGATTGAACTACTGTGGGTCAAAGCAGCACTAACCACGACAACGAACGAGTTATGAAATCGAATAATTGCTTCTCAAAATAAAATGGAGATAAGTTTAAGAATAGTCAATATAAATGATAATCATCGATCTGATCACATGATACAGAAGGCACACGTGTCAATGTTATTAAAAACATCGAAATTATAAGTCTATTCAAAATTTTTAGTTATTATATCATTTGACCCCTCTTTAAGTGACGAGTAACAACCCTTATTTGTAAAGTTAGCCCAAATCTGACACAATCTAAAGGCTTTCTTATTATATGCAGACTACTCTATCGATAATCTCATCTGGTGATACAATGACAAAAATTGCTACCCTCCAAACTTAAGACAGTCTCCTGACCTCATAATTCTAAGTATACTCGTATATCCCAACAACTTAAAACTGTTTCCAAATACCCTCATAGCCACAAGGCATTAAAATACCAATGCGTGTTAAACGGTTGTTTAAATATTGCTTTTTATTGCCAAGAGAAGTTAAGAATATTGATTAAAGTGCAGTGCAAAAACTAGCAGCTCCTGATGCCACAGTAACAGATGAAGAGGTTTCTACTAGATTTTAGTGAGAATTCAGGAGTCATGTGCCTTTTTTGTTGATGGAAAATGAATTTCTGCACCCGAATGGTCGAGCGAGTCACTACTGAAGGTATAACTTTATACCTTCAGTAGTGACTCGCTGTAGCACAAAATGCCCACTAAACCTCAGAGACACCATCTGTATCCAGAATTTAGAACACTAAAGTTTCGTAGAATCAATCCAAGCAATAGAAGACGCGCGAATGTCCTCTGATCCCCGGTCGACTCCTTCTGATAGAGGAGACCTTTACCGCAGATTCCCTCTCTCTTTAAAGCTTCCTTCGGTGAGATGACGTTCTCACAAAAGGTGTCCGCCCTAAAACCAACGTACCACCAACGAAAGACTATCAGACCTATGTTCGGGCATCATTCCAGATCGTTTTGCAATATTAAAAAAGGATTGATAATGTAATATTATAAACCATTGTAGAGCCAGACCAACCCTTTCAATAAAATATAATATTTCACGACACCACACCTGACCACATTATTAAAGGTTGAACTTATTACAAAGTAATAAAGATCATAATAGCTCAGATAAACAGCTGAATATAAATTTGTAATCAATATAGAACCAGTTGGAGATATCGACGAATATAAAGCTTTCAATAATATAACAATGCCCATTGATAAAAATCATGTGGTAGATTATCGACGCGTGCCACAGTTTTTAACACCAAGTTTTATATTTCAACAAGACATAAATTAGCACTAATAGTTAATGTTTTATTAATCTTTTACTAGTTTAATACGTTTATGGGAATAAAATTCTTATATAAAGATTTAAGGCCTAATCTTAATCCTATAAAAATAGTGAGCAGTTAAATTAAAAAGTTTCACTGAGAATATTTTCATACCTATAGGGGTAGGCAGAGACCTCCTCCTTCCACATGCCACGATCCTTGCATATCTCCTTCGCCATTTCGTTCTCATTACACCTTTCACACAAGTTCCTCGGTTTAGAGTACTCTAGACCTGGCCCTTATTTAAAATGAACTGGATTTGGTCTAGGAACGTTCGCCTTGGTCTTTCCCTTCCAACTTTCCCATGCACTCTTGGCTCTTAAATCCTTTTTATCAGTCTCCTTTCATTCATTCTCTCTACGTGCCCAAACCATCTAAGCATACCTTTCTCAATTTTAGTCACTACGTCTTCTTTTATACCACAATCTTCTATTATCGCACTATTTCTTACTTTGTCACTCATTTTCAATCCACTCATGCTTCTCAGCGCTCTCATCTCTACCGAATTACCATACCATACATTAGTGTTGGCACCAACACTCCTTCATGCACCATTTTATTATTTTCTCCTTTAAACAACGTTGTAGTTATTTCATAGCAAATAATATGCTAAGAAAAACATTACAACTTGCCATTATAATTTCAATAAATGGTTAATGACAATTAAGTACATCATTTAACAACGTCTATTAAATTATTTATAACTTATTAATATTCCTACTCGATGTTTAATAAACTCAAGTGATAATGCAAATCGAATGCATAAAGTAGAACGCGTGCGTGATCAGTCCACCTGCTTCACGTTTCCTTCTTTTAGAAATTATAATGTTAAGTAATACACGCCTGCGACATCGTTTGGGTAATATATGCATTTCCACTAGTAGTCACTTTAATAAAAAGGTTTGGCATTTAAATGTTGCTAATATGTATAATTGTGTAATACATTACTACTATTTAAGGGTAACTGTATACGTTTCTATAATAAACTCCCACAAGACGCTTTAGAAATGTCAATTAATAAATTCAAAGTCTTTGTTAAAAGAAAGTTGATAGAAAAATCGTATTATAAGTTGCAAGATTACCTAGACGATAGAAACGCTTGGGAGTGAACAAATTGCTCTAATTTTAATTAAAATATAGTAAACTAATTTGTTATTGTAATGATGAGGGAAAAAAAAAATACCCGACTGAGTTTGTTGTGGGTTCTTCTCGGATCAGGGCGCGAAGGAACCCTCGTAACTTTAGATTTTAAGTCGTTCTGGAGTATCATCATCAGACGTACATTAGAATTAGAGTGTGGAAAAGAAAAGAAAAAATAAAAATTTGACGATTCAAAAGTGCTGTAATATGCCTGCTTGAATAAAGATATTTTGATTTGATTTGATTAGAATACTACATCTACAAGTATTTTCAGTGCAATGCAATGCATAAAAAACTCTTTGCAATATATTGAAGTCAGGATTGGCCAATATCTGTTTAACAGATATCTACTTGTAAAGCTAAATAACCGAACTATCGTTTTTTTCTATAAACATAGTATTGTGCTGCATTCCTTTTCACCTCCAACCAAATTTACAAATGATATCTCTATCACTAATTCAACTGAATCACCATTCTTTGTTTACGATGGGTTATTTCAAAAGACACCTAACGGATTTCATTAACGTAACAGCATTAATAAAACTTGAATTCAAAACTATCAGTGACAAAGAATCTAATTAATGCAAAGGGACATCCCCAGTATTCTCACGATTTTTTAATTGCAACCCAGCAGATGTTTTGTTCCGCAATAAAAAAGAATGCATCGGAAAGTAAAGAAAAAAACGGCTCCATAATAATAATCATCAAACAAAGAATAATCAGCGATGACGAGCAAAACCGGTATTCAATTAGATACACAAAAGAAATTCGGGACCAAGTTCTTGTTCCAGACGTCTTTAATTATTCAACATACTAAGATTCACCCGAAGAAACGTCTCACACGGTCGCAATAGCATCACTAATGACACACACAATGGCTAAAGAAAAAAACCTGACCCCATAGAATACATAAATAAAATTAAAAATTCCGCTATCCTTAAAATAAAGATCAAAGTAAACATACGTACTCAAAGAGACAATCTTAAACTGTAATATGCAAAAGATTATGCAAAATCGTTAGGGTGACCGAAACAGGCTATGCAAATCACCGTGCGAAGTTAAAGTAAAAAACAAATACTGAAAAAACCGCTTCTATGGGTGAATGATAAATATAAAAACAATTTTTGTATTGTCTACCGCTTCGTATAAAATAAAAAGTGTGGGGTCCAATGTCTTCCCTTGCGGTAGTACTCCTTTCTCACATGCTCGATATGCAAATGATGGATACTACTTAATCTTTTATTTTAATAGCATCTTTTTGTATAACATCCATTGAAACTTGTGGGGTACATAGGATGAGAAAAAACGGAGAGTAAAAATTAATGATTCAACGTATGCAAATGACACTGTCTTCGTGCTCTTTCTATGGGAATCTAGATAAAATCTGGGGTGAAGTTTGGAGACCGTTAATTTTTTTGGTATACAGAAGGGTTGTTTTTTACCTTTAATTATAGAAGATCAAAGTATTCCTATAAAATTAAGTGAACGTATAAATAACGCAGTATAGATGCATTTAATCTAAGGATACTATGTATTATGTCTATTAACCTCTTCTTCTCCATTGCCTTATCCTAATTATTTGGGGTCAGTCCTTCTTGTTTTTAAGCATCAAGAGCACCTGTCTTAGGTTCTCCAGTGTCACAAATAATTAGTAGATAACCAACTACTTCAACGTTTCTTACTTAAAGACCAACGAAGTGTTTTAAGCCCATTACCTTAGTTTTGTATATCTAACATAAAATATTGAATACCAAAAAGGTAATATTAGATGTTGTTGACAACCGCATTATTGCATCTAAAATTAAAAGCTACAAAGCTTATCTGGTGTTCAGTTTATTGTTGGATAAGTAGCCTAACTTTGCCTAGCTGGAGAAAATTATTGAAGCTTAATAAGTTATTTTGTTTCTTAATCAATATTTTTGCATTACAACAATACATGACTTTACCAAATGAGAAACTATTTCCTGAATTTCCACTCTATGATCAAATCCAGGATCTCTGCTAATTAACCAAATAGATAGAAGAGGATGCAAGGAATACTTGTAACTTTGGATTTTAATATTATAAATGCGAGAGTAATTCTATCTGTCGCGCTACTGAACCGATTTAATGAAATCTGATACACAGATAGTTTAAAGCCCCAGAAAGGGCATAAACTACTTTTTAATGGGAATAATCTTCAATTTCAGGGCTAGAAGCTTATAACTTAATTTTTAGGTAGTTGAATCGATATATGTATTTAGTAAGTTAACCCACAAGCGTGTAAATTATTATTCCTTACTGATATTAAAATAATATACGTTTTCACGCCAAAACTACTGAACCACTTCAAATGGTACACAATAGTTCTAAAGCCTGAGATAGGACAATAAGCTATTTGCAGTGAAACACTGCGTATAGTTTATTAGAGTATTTATACGTATTGGTGATAGTAATTCGCTCATAATTAATTTAAATTATACGTTGGACATTGTCAAGGTTCCACTGTCAAAGATAATACTCAAAAAAGTTGTTGTAATAGTTAATTTATAAAAAAAATTGTCCTAATTCCTTATGCCACGACATCACTCGTACACGGCTGCACCGATTTCCATAATCAGAGATTTTAAGTAAACTTAACCACCAAAGTGACTTTTCCAATATAACCTCCTTAGTGCTTTTGCAATATAAACTCTTTTAATGTAACCTTATGGCGTTTGACATTAACTGTCAGCGATTGACAGATACGCATATACTGTATATTCGTGTGTGTACTGAGTTTTTTTTTATCCTATGCATAATTAAAATAATATTATCATTATGCACTCCTTCTCTATGTGAACTACTAGCAATGCTGATCTGGTGACAGTGGAAAGTCTAAGTCGGACTATAAATTGATTTTTGTTTTCTTTCACTTAGTTTTTAATTACTTCCTTTCAGATTATTAGATACATTCATATTCTAATCAATATACTGATTTTACTTTACAACGAATATATTTATTTATTAGGAAACCAACGTTGTATACAATATAAAATGTAGCTTAACATAATATTAATTGAGAATGTTAATATTGTATACCCTACTTACAGGCTAACTCAAAATGCGCAATTTTGGACACTTATAGAGGCATACTTTATTAAAAACAAATACAATAAAAACTAAAATATGCATAAAATAATAATAATAATAATAACCGCTTGACGAAGGTTGACGCCTTGGACAGACGAGTCCGCACGACTATGACTTTCCATCGCAAGCATCACCCGAAGTCCTCCGTTATGAGGTTATATATACCCCGGAAATGTGGTGGTCGAGGCCTACTTAGTGCTAAGACCATGCATAACCGAGAGATATCCAACCTCAGAACCTATTTTGAGACGAAGAGGGAGAGCCCGATGCATCTGGAAGTCATAGAATGTGATAAAGGGCTCACTCCCCTATCCTTGGCTAACGAGAATTGGCAGAGACCGGCGGTGCTAAGCACCTCTGACAGGGAGGCCGTATGGAAGGGGAAGGAAATGCATGGACGGTTTTTCAAGGCTCTACACGAGCCTCACGTAAACCGAAAAGCCTCCGTGCAATGGCTGCGCTTCGGGGACCTCTTTGGGGAAACCGAAGGATTTGTCTGTGCGATACAGGATCAGGTGGTCAAGACGAGGAACTATCGAAAGTACATTCTGAAGGATGGCACTCACGACATATGTCGAGCTTGTCGCCATCCCGGCGAGTCACTCAGACATGTGCTTTCGGGATGTTCCGCGCTTGCCAACACTGAGTATCTCCACAGACATAATCAAGCGGCCAAAATCCTTCATCAAGAGCTCGCCCTGATGTACGGTCTTCTTGATGAGAGACTGCCGTATTATAGGTACCAGCCGGTGCCAGTACTCGACGGTGACGGTGTCCGACTCTATTGGGACCGGTCCATTATCACAGACAGGACCATACTGGCCAACAAGCCTGATATCGTGATAATGGACCAGGCACAGTCTCGGGTATTTTTAGTGGATATCACGATCCCGTATGACGAGAATCTCGTGCGAGCTGAAACAGAGAAAAAACGTAAATATCTGGATCTGGCGCGTAGATTACCGCCATATGGGGGGTGGGATCCACTGAAACCATCCCAATCGTAATATCTGCGAATTGCCTGATCTCAGTCAGTCTCGCTCACCATCTGAGACGACTGGGGTTCCGTGGCAGTTCGCTCGCAGCAAGGATGCAGAAGGCGGTGTTGCTGGACTCGGCTAGGATAGTCCGGCGATTTCTCAGCCTGTACCCCTGACCCCGGCCGTTTGGTCTCCCTGCCGGGGTGTATCCTCAGCCCGTTATATTTATTTATGTAATTGTTCATGTAGGTATATGTATTATTTCATATTTTTGTATATAAGTAGTTATTACAAATTTATTTATATGTAATAATAAATATATATATTCTTTCGTTAACGGACGTGAGTGTCTAAGTGGAAATAATAAATATTTATAAAATTAAATCTAAAGTTACAAAAGAACAACACAACAAGATAGAACCTAATGGGAAGACATATTTTATTATTTTCTTTTTAAATGATTTGGCAGAGGCATTAAATATATCAAGCTCAGATTTTTTAAATATGTTATTATATGAACTCATTATTCTATTAAGCGGAGCAGTTTTACCTAAATTAGTTTTAGCAAATCTTGGCCTAAAAGTTTGCCTATTTTTAATCTAGCGTTGTAATTTGGTACAGAAAGTCTAACCCTACTTAAAAATATATATCTAACTAATACATTTTTAAATTCGTAACATCATTGATATCCTTAGAATGAGACACTACAATTTTATTTAGATTGACCTTTTTAAGTTCGTTATATCTTTTGAATGGAATGTCCGATTTTAATAATTTAAATAGTATTTTACAGGTATCGAAACGGTCTTTAATAAAACATATTAATAGTATTAGGATTAATACAAAGGTTATGAATAATATAGTTTAATTATTGTTGGCACTTTGATTAACTTTTACAATGCAAAAAGTAGTGATAGTGATATAACTACAGTAGTTACATATTTGGTATCATAGACTTTTTTCTAGATATTAATAAGTTCTATAATATTGTAGAACATTTTTTTGTTCTACCTTCAATAGTTTTCGCAGCGTACGTGATGACAGATTTTATGTGACCAATTTTTTCGCACTTTGGGTTACATTAATGCAATTTTATTAGGGATCCCTAATTTTTTTTGAGAAAGTAATATAGCCTATGTCGTTCAGTAAAAATTCAGCTTTCTAATGGTGAAAAATTTTTGTATGAAAACGTTACAAACATACATAGTTAAATGCGAAAACACAAATGTTTCCTCTTTATTATATTAAAAATGCTACCCAAAACACTATTTATTCGATATAAGTAAAGTAAGTAGCAGCCCATTAATGTCCCACTGCTGGGCACAGACCTCCTCACTCATATGACAGAGGGTTTTTAGAGCATAGACCCACCACGCTGCTCCACTGCGGTTTGGCAGGGATAGTACACAAGTGCACTCTCATATTCCAATGTGGCGGGAATCCGACACGACCGGAGAGAGATCAGGCGCAGGACCGACGGCTTAACTTGCTCTCCGAGGCACGGGGGTAATTCACACCGTCACTTCCCAACTTCGGGCAAATATTGAGAAAATCTTAATAGAAAACTCAAAATCAATTTCGCATGGGCCCGAAACGGGACTCGAACCCAGGACCTCATGTCTGTAGTCGAATATGCTAACCACTAGACCAATGTATTATTAGATATATATATTACTGAATCACTATTCAAAGGCTTATTTGAAGAAAGAATTTTAAATTTATTTTAATTTATTCCTTTTTGTTTCAGGTAACTCCTATAAATATAGTAGACAATAATATATGTAAGTATTTAGAATAAATTATAAGACTACTCCGTTGTATTGACAACATAGCGACATCTATCGGACGCTCAAGTAACTATAAACTTAGTTCCATAGATCCTCGATAGATGGCTCCAGTAGTCAGAACAAAATACATTATATTGCGTTTCATTGTGTAACAATTGTCGTTGCATTTAGTAAACTTTTATTACAGTGTATATTTGTGTATTATTAATAACGAATTTTAATTCAACAAAGGTATCTTAAAACGAATGTCTTCTGGAAGTTTATTTATATAAACGTATTCAACATGCAAATTAATATAACCACGATGCTAGTAAAACAGCTGATGCGAGCCTTGAAGGACGCAATCTTGATCCATTCCACTACCAAACCAATTGTATTGCGACATGCGATAGATGGATGTAAACATTTGAAGCGATGGCGAAATAATTTCACTGTGATCTTATCTGATAGTAAGTAATGATAGAATCTAAGATAGAAGCGCGATATTCTGGTAAGAGGCAATTAAACCCTTGTGGTTTATACACAGCATGGTACCGAAATATAAATCTCTTGCTCGACGGTATTCCTAAAGCAAGACCTTAGTACCATTGTGTTAGTACCATACCATCTTCATATTTAACTACGACTAGCACTTGACCATACCGAAGTTACGGTAACTCAAATATCTGGATAGCTTATAGAAGATTCTGCCGAGTATCGTTGATTTGCTCCTAAGAATTGAAGAGTTCCGTCACTTTGTCATGGATTCCATCACCAGAACCAAACATCACAAAACAACCCTTGAAGTATATCCTTTCCAATAAAAAAAGTATCATCGAAATCAGTTGGCGTGATCTTGAGTTATTCGTCCATTTGTCGCGCACATGCTTACGCAAATTTAATAAAAATAATAATAATAATTTTTTATTAAACAAAAATATATACAAGATTCACATAAATACAAGTAAATGAGCCTTATAGTTTAAGTGTACAAATAAATTTATCTGTCCCTAAACTAGGTAAATACCTGTATTTTAGGCGACAGCGCCCTCCGCAAAATGTATAGAACAAATATTAGAGTCGGCATATGTAAACAACTAATTAAGTAAAGAAAAACAGAGAACTTTAAAATTACATTTATATGTAGAAGAAGAATAAACAAACAGCTGTATTTGTTTCTCTCTCTCTCTCTCTCTCTCTCTCTCTCTCTCTCTCTCTCTCTCTCTCTCTCTCTCTCTCTCTCTCTCTCTCTCTCTCTCTCTCTCTCTCTCTCTCTCTCTCTCTCTCTCTCTCTCTCTCTCTCTCTCTCTCTCTCTCTCTCTCTCTCTCTCTCTCTCTCTCTCTCTCTCTCTCTCTCTCTCTCTCTCTCTCTCTCTCTCTCTCTCTCTCTCTCTCTCTCTCTCTCTCTCTCTCTCTCTCTCTCTCTCTCTCTCTCTCTCTCTCTCTCTCTCTCTCTCTCTCTCTCTCTCTCTCTCTCTCTCTCTCTCTCTCTCTGTGTGTGTGTGTGTGTGTGTGTGTGTGTGTGTGTGTTTGTGTGTGTGTGTTTGTGTGTGTGTGAACAGCAGTAATGTGTTGTATGTTACACTTAAGCCTAATTATTATTATATATTAAATACCAACAAATTTTCTGTATTATGAAGTAACCATTCCTTGACACGTTTCTTACAATCCTTGCTATTTAGTGAGTATATATTTAAATTGGATTGCGCTATTCTGTAAACCCTTGTACTCATAATGTAAAAATGTCTCTCAGCCAATTTAAGACTTATCCGGTTTTCTCATGGATGCCATCATCAGAACTGGATTTAAAAAAATGGGACCCTATGACCCAGTCAGAAGATATGAGGTAACAAACATAATAAAAAAAATACAGTCGAATTGATAACCTCCTCCTTTTTTTGAAGTCGGTTTAAAAGAGCAATACGTGCCATATATCAACTGGGATCTCGCATTTCCTTAAAACTTCAATTCTCACAGTACCATCACAACATGACCATCGTGATATATACAACCACAAACGTTAAATACACAACTTTAATACATGAAATAAAAACAAACTTCTAGTCCCAGACTGCCTAATTGGTCTAGTGGTTGCCCTGGGTTCGAAAGGTTTTCTCAATATTTGCCCGAAGTTGGGAAGTTGGCGGTGTGATCCACCCCCGTGCCTCGGAGAGCACGTTAAGCCGTCGGTCCTGCGCCTGATCTCTCTCCGGTCGTGTCGGATTCCCGTCACATCGGACTATGAGAGTGAAGGAATAGAGAGTCCACTTGTGTGTGCCTGCCAATCCGCAGTGGAGCAGCGTGGTGAGTCTATGCTCTAATAACCCTCGCTCCTCGGAGTGAGGAGGCCTGTGCCCAGCAGTGGGACGCTAAAGGGCTACTACTTACTTGTAGTCCCATATTTTAGAGTGAAGAAGGTTCAGAAATCATCTGTTGTATTTGCCTCCACATAGTTTTGAGAAATATATCATAAACATCCTCTTACAAAAGGCATATTATAATGTTGGAGATTATTTAAGCGATAAAAATGTTTTGTAACATGCAAAACTATCTTTAAAAAAGTAACCGTTGGGAGTTTTGCCGGTTTCTTCTCAGCGGATTCAACTTTCCGAACCCATGGTAGATTTGTCCCCAAGGGACAGACTACTGACGATTCAAAAGTGCTTTTTGAGCCTACTTGAATAAAGAATATTTTGATTTTGATTGTTTTTTGAGCCTCAACCAATTTAGGAAATTCTATTTTCTGAATGTGCACTCGCTATCGAACCCTGGACTTCTGTTAGCAAAGCGAATATTCACATTAAAAAGCCTAGGTAAAGTGGGGATTTTATGAGCTATTATGTAATTTAAGCTACTTATCGCTGCGCAAACGCAACTCCGTACACGTAGCTGCGTGACGTCAGTACCCACACAAACAAACCACACGCACACTTTCTTATTTACATGAAGAATGAGTCGCCATGTGGTAGCCGGCGAGTATTTTGATGAATTCCGAATAGATAAGTCCGTTTAACCTATAGGACTACTTTGAGTTCCTTACACGACATCGCATAATAAAAGTTACGTCTTCTAAGTAGAGAAATAATAGTTAAAAAACTGTATAAACAAAGAAGTATAAAATCATTTCAGTTTATATGTTATAGTTAAATTAAAATTGTGTGTTATGTTTAAATGGTGCTGCCACACTGTTTCAAAATGTTTTCAATGGTAATTTTTGTTTATGTTAGGTAATGTTAGTAAACAATTTATAACAAATAAAACCATTTGTTTGTAAACATATATGCAGGTGACAGCAGGGTATGCGGATAGTACGTGGGAACTTAAACTGTGAGCTGATGAGATGTTTTCAAGTGTTATAAATGTTTTTAAACATTTCTATCATCATTGATGCTCTCGTTGGCGAAGTGGTGCTAATACTTGCTTTGCTAGAAGAGGCCCTGATTATGTATTTTCAAATTTTCATACCGCCAAACATAGAGATTTGTGTTCCAGTACGGTAATGTGTAGAAACCATAAAAGTTTACTTGCCTCTTACCAGATTAGCGCGCTTCCATCTTAGATTGTGTATCATCCCTTACCATCAGGTGTGATCACATTCTAGCGATAACCTGTCAGCAATTTAAAAAGTCTTTTCTTAACCGAGAGACAAGCGTCTAATAAATAGCACGCACTTTAAACGTACGCAGATGAAGTTGCGCTAACTAGATAGTAGTAAAAAGCAAATAATATCAATATTTTGTTAATAAACTTTAGAACATTGCTATAAAATGCCGAAAAATGTATTATCTTGAATTTTATCATCATTTACCATCAGTTGTGATCACATTCTAGCGATAACCCGTAAGCAATTAAATAAATGTTTTCTGAACCGAGAGACAAGCGTCTAATAAATACCACGTACTTTAAGCCCTTTAAAGGTACGCAAATGAAGTTGCGCTAACCAGATAGTATATAGTAAAAAGCAAGTAATATCAATTTTTTTTTTTTATAAACTTTACAAAATAGCTATATATCAAAAATATTCACTGGCTGTGCTGTCGAAACCCTATCAGCAAAGATATAACGTCAAGTAGTGTTCCGGTAAACTGCTGTGTAGAAACCAATAAAGGTAAATCGCCTCTTACCACATTCATGCGCTTCCATCTTGAATTTTATCATCATTTACCATCAGTTGCGATCACATTCTAGCGATAACCTGTAAGCAATTAAAAAAATATTTTCTTAACCGAGAGACATAAGCGTCTAATAGATGTAACGTAGTCTCTTTAAACA
Organism: Elymnias hypermnestra; assembly: GCA_015832385.1. Classification (NCBI taxonomy): domain Eukaryota; kingdom Metazoa; phylum Arthropoda; class Insecta; order Lepidoptera; family Nymphalidae; genus Elymnias; species Elymnias hypermnestra. The sequence goes on along the minus strand of JACTOM010000079.1, from coordinate 850,720 downwards.
TACAAAGATGAAGTTGCGCTAATCAGATAATATATAGATATTGGTAAAAAGCAAGTAATGTCAATATTTTGTTAATTAACTTTAGAAACTTGATATATCTCGAAAATATTCACTGTCTAAACCCCGCGAGCAAAGATATACCGCCAAGTAACAGTAGTGTTCCATTACAATGCTGTGTAGAAACCATAAGAGTATAATTGCCTCTTACCAGATAAACGCGCTTCTATCTTCGATTGTATCATCTCTTACTATCAGGTATGATTACAGTCAAGCACTAACCTGTCAGTAATTAAAAAAATATTTTGTTACCCAAGAGACACAAAGATGAAGTTGCGCTAATCAGATAATATGTAGATATTACTAAAAAGCAAGTAAAATCAATATTTTATTAATAAACTATCGAATATTGTTATAAAATGCCGAAAATTTTTACTAGTCGTACTGTCTAAATGCACACGACGCCTCCCATGACGGTTTAGTAGAGGGGAAGGGGGGCAAACCTGATTTTCGGTCTATGCTGACCTTGTGGCGGACACATTACATCACAGAGTGTTATAACGCCTTTAACTTAACATCAACTTAATGAAATATAAACCTTACGCGATGGTAATTAGATTGATTTCCATTTGTAAAGTTTTTCTTGTAGTTAAGCCATTTGAAAAGAATTAATTGCAAGTAGATTTTGGTTACCAAGTAAGGTTTTTCCGCCTGTGCCTTTCCGCATTTGTTTTGTTGGCAATTTGTTTAAGTTTTCTTCAAGTGTTTGTCGATCGTACTTTGGACAATTGTTTGTTTGCTGATGATTAGTGAATACATGTTTTAAGCCTGTACAAGGTTCTATTTGAACTAGTGTGACTACCTTTTTAACTGCTGTTATGACATGTATAACTCCAAATATGACACTAATACATTTTTTTATATTCCTATTATTATCTCCACATTCATTAAGTATATTACTTATGGGAACAATATCAAAATTTTATAAGTATATACTACTACTACTACTTTTCTATAACGGTCTCCCTATAAGTAGTGAAAGACATCGCTAAGTAGCGATAAGATCGCCCTTTGTACACTAGAGTTATTTAAGTTAAATTTACTTACTTATATTGTCCTATTTTCTCTCTTATGGTGTTCAATAAAGCATTATCTTTATCCATTTATCTATCTGACCGATCTTTTATCTATTTGTTTATCTATCTTCTTCTTCTTGTTCTGTTACCTCAAAATGGGCTTAAAAATTAGAATAGGGTTTTTTTATAAACTAAATGGTTTCATATAGTTTTATATTATTAGATATATTCATTGCAATCTTCATATCTACCAATATATCTATCTACTTATATACCTATCTAACTATCTACCAGTATATCTATCTACCTTTCTATTTATTTACCTATCTTCCTATCTACTAATATAACTATTTACCAATATACCTATCTACCTATCTACCTATCTATCTATTTACCTATCTTACTATCTACCAATATACCTATCTACCTATCTACCTATCTATCTATTTACCTATCTTCCTATCTACTAATATAACTATGTACCTATCTACCTATCTGTCTATTTACCTATCTATCTACCAATATATCTATCTACCTTTCTATTTATTTACCTATCTTTCTATCCACTAATATAACTATGTACCTATCTACCTATCTACCAATATACCTATATACCTATCTATCTATTTACCTATCTTCCTATCTACTAATATATCTATATACCTATCTGTCTATTTACCTATCTAACTATCTACCAATATATCTATCTACCTTTCTATTTATTTACCTATCTTCCTATCTACTAATATAACTATCTTCTAATATATCTATCTACCTATCTACCTATCTATCTATTTACCTATCTTCCTATCTACCAATATACCTATCTACCTATCTATCTATTTACCTATCTTACTATCTACCAATATACCTATCTACCTATCTATCTATTTACCTATCTTCCTATCTACCAATATACCTATCTATCTATTTACCTATCTTCCTATCCACTAATATATCCATATACCTATCTGTCTATTTACCTATCTAACTATCTACCAATATATCTATTTACCTTTCTATTTATTTACCTATCTGCCTATCTATTATTACATCACAAAAATTGACAGTACCTTATAAAAAAATCAATTTTTCAACTATGTATCAACTAAATAAAAGGTACTTAAATCAAAATTATATTTTCTTTGTCTGTATATTCGTTGCCGCTAATCTGTGCAACGGCTGGAACGATTCCAACAAAACTCTCACTAGCAAATATCTGATGTTAAAATTTAATTTGAATTCTTAGCACAAGAAGCAAACAAATATACTTTAAAGATTATTGCAAACAGAGCAAAGGTTACACGATCTGTGTAACCGATGCATGAATCTTCATGCAGATTAATTAATATTCTCTCTTTAGGTAGCTGGTAAGTCCGTCTGTCCTTCACGGGTTGGTGAGATCAGATGGCAATCTGTCCGTGTTAAAATTCATAATTTGTCGTTTATAAATAAAGTTTAAATTACCACTTTTGCTTTTCAAGTTATCTTGAATGGAAAAATCTTGTACAAGCCTCGTTTTATTTTATGACTGGGTTATTGAATTCCTAAAGCCTTGCGACAGTGGAGCCGTGTGCTCCTATGAGTCAGGAGACCTGTACCCAGCAGTTGAACCTTAATAGGCTGCTATTTACCTCATAAGTTCACATTTTTGCTTGCCAGGTTTTAGGTTCGATTTGATTCCAAATAAAGCAAATATAACAATTTCCATTTCCAGCCGTTGTTCCAAGTTAGGAAGGAGTGTCGCTATTATGGCCCTATTGTTGGGGATCCGAGGTCTTCTTTCCATGCTTGGATCAAGGCTCTGTCAGCAATGACCTTGATCCTCCTGACCTCGTCGGCATTAGATGTTTCCCCTCTGGCCCTCGCAGCTACTCTGCACTGGTAGGAAGCTGCGAGAACTTCCGCCTTCAACTCCCAAGGGGGATCACCCGCCAGCAGAATTGCTGCCGTCCACGATACTCTACGGTACTCCCGTATTGCTCTAATCGCTATTACTTTCTGGGCCCGCTGAAAGTTTTATTCTGAGCGCTTAGAAAATTAGAGAATTAATCCATATGGGTGCACCATACAGTGCTTCCCTTGTAAGTAGCAGCCCATTAACGTCCCACTGCTGGGCACAGACCTCCTCGCTCCTCGGAGCGAGGGTTTTTAGAGCATAGACCCACCACGCTGCTCCACTGCGGATTGGTAATAATAATATATATATAATAGTAATAATAATAGCAATTAAACAGAAATAGGATAAAACAAATAAAATACAATTCAAACCATCTAAAAACCAGTGTATGCGCACGTGTGATTTATGGGTGTTTGCGTGTGCGTGTGCGTGTGCGTGTGTGTGTGTGTGTGTGTGTGTGTGTGTGTGTGTGTGTGTGCGCGTGAATGAAAGTGTGTATCCAACATTTTTTTTATTTTATTTTATTTTATTATAACCAACAGCTACTAATACAAATATACGTACAGTTAGAGATATTAAAACAAATATAACACATAGATAATAAAAAAGAAGAATAAGACATAAAAAGTTGATAATATGACACATGAAGGTAATAAAAAATTAATAATATGTAATTACGAGTATATAATATGAAATTAAAAATTCACAGCTGAAATTCGTGTGAGTGATGTGTGTGCGTGTGCGTGAGTGCGCAATTGCGTTTGAGGAGGGGAGGGGGATATGTGTGTAAGTGTGAGTGTGTGTGTTTGAACGTATTTAAATCTTGTGTTTACTATTTTTTCCTTTTACTTCCATTTAATTCATTTAATTTGAAAGAAAGTAAGTAAAAATGAAGTATTTCTTGAATTTCATGCATTTATACACCCCAGCTCTAAATATCTTCAACGAGGAGTGTGGGACTCATTGAAGAACAGAATACCGACTAAAACCTAGCGGGACTCCCTTTGTTTCCAAAGTTTCATTGGGTACATTCCTTTCTGGTACCTGAAACCCGTACTCCAATATCTAGTAGTAATCCTATTCAATAATTAATACATTTTACGTTCACACAGTTAAGCTACAGGATACCTGTCAAATTATATCCTCGCGTTATCAATTGATTGATAAATCAGCAACTAATCATAGAGAATTCAATTGAAAAACTAATAATACAAATCTAAAAAGCGGTGTCACAATTAAATTCCTGGTAAAATTGCCTCAAAAAACTTTGTTACAGCAGAAAATATTCAAGGTCGCACTTAAATAGGTACCTATCCGTGGTCAAGCAACGAAAAGATTTTGATAACCGAAATATAATTACGTTGGACCGGTTTCCTCGTGGTTTTATGCAAATTGACTTCATTGCAATTAATTTTTGTTACTAAAGCACTGTTTACAATGAGGAATATATAAGCCATGCATTAGTTATGTGATTGTTTTCTTGCACTAGTTTTCTTAGATGGACATTTTTAAATTCGTTATATCTTTTGAATGGAATGTCCGATTTTATTAATTTTAAAAGTGTTTGATAGGTATTAAAATGGACTTTAATAAAATATTATTCAATACAATAAGGATTAATACAGAGGTATGAATAATATGGTTTGATTATTGTCGGCACCTTTACTAACTTTTAAAATGTAAAAAGGTAGTTACAGTGGCATAACTACAGTAGTTGCAGAAATAGTATCATGGACTTTTTTGTAGATATGAATACGTTCTATAATATTCTAGAATGTATTTTTGTTCTATCTTCAATAGTTTACCCAGTGCACGCGATGACAGATTTTATGTGACTAATTTTTACACGCCTTGGGTTACAATAACGCATGTTTCTTAGGGATCTCTATTTATTTTAAGAAAGTACTATAGCCTATGTCGCTCAGTGAAAATGCAGCTTTCTAATGGTGAAAATTTTTTGTATGAAAACGTTACAAACGTACATAGTTAAATGCAAAAACAGTTCACGCGATGACAGATATTTGTGACGGAATTTTCACACCTTCGGTTGTATTAATGCATTTTTATTAGGGATTTCTATTATTTTTAAGAAAGTAATATAGCCTATATTGCTCAGTGAAAATGCAGCTTTCTCATGTTGAAAATTTTTCTTAAATCCATCCAGTAGTTTTTAAGTGAAAGCCTTACAAACAAAAACACAAATGTTTCCTCTTTATAATATTAGTTTTGACAGCTTAACGCTTGACGATAAACTCACTTGATGGCAAATTATAATACATATCTTTTATTTAATTGTACTATGCAATATTTTATAATATAATAGAAATATCTTAATATATATTAATGTATAAAGTACGTATATAAGTGTTGTATTTGCTGCGTAAAGTTAAATTAAAAATAAACAGTCTAAATAACAAATTTTTCATCGGGTAAGAGGTAATTTACCTGTTATCGTTCCTACAGAGGAACGGAGAGTAAATTTTTGTTTAATGCCACGTTTTAGTTTGTAAGTTGGTAACTAGCCACTCCCGAAGCCTCTCACAACTCTCAATTAAGGCAAGTTAGAAAATGGATTTTTCTCAATTTTTCTTTTTGTTTGTTGACGATAAACTCAAAAACTATTAAAGGGATTTTGATGCGGTTTTAACTAAAAGATAGAGTGATTCACAAGGAAGGTTTAAGTATATAATTTGTCACTGTGTTATGTAAAGTAGTTAAAATATCACTATAATTGTGGAAAGTGGCAGAAAAAATCAAGCTTTTCTTGCAATATTAATCGTAAAATACTGCCTAATTCCTCAAAGATATAACAAAACAATGTATGGCAACAAAATTCCTCTTTTATAGATCTACATTAAAGTCTTAGATGGCATATAACTATCTTTTAAGGATAGCTCACTATACCCCTTAAATGGTTAAATAAAGTTCGGTTATCAGACAATTGTTATAAGAATTATCCCAAAACTAATATTCACGCAGATAAATTTAACTTTTATTACTATATGTTTGCTGATCGTAGTCAGACAGAAGTTATCAATGTTGTATACATATGAGTAATTGTTTTATTAATTTTTAGTAGTATTTAATAATGTTCTTATTAGTATTTACTTATTAAAGCACTATCGGATAATCAAAGGTTATATATTCAGAAATAGCTTTCGTAACATTTTAAAATTCATTATATCTTTTGAATGGAATGTCCGATTTTAATAATTCAAAGAGTATTTTACAGCTATTGAAACTATTTTTTTATAAAATATCATTAAACATAATAAGGATTAATACAGAGGTATGAATAATATGGTTTGATTATTGTCGGCACTATTATTAACTTTTAAAATGTAAAAGTAGTTATAGTGGCATAACTACAGTAGTTGGATATATAATATCGTAGACTTTTTTGTAGATATTAATACATTCTATAATATTATATTACATTATTTTGTTCTATCATCAACAGTTTACCCAGTGCACGCGATGACAGATTTTTTGTGATCAATTTTTCTACACCTTGGGTTACATTAATGCATTTTTCTTAAGGATCTCTATTTTCTTTTAAAAAGTAATATAGCCTATGTCACTCAGTGAAAATGCAGCTTTCTAATGATGAAAAAAATTTTTAAATCGGTTCAGTAGTTTTTGTGTGAAAACAATAAATACAAAACACAAATGTTTCCTCTTTATATCAATGTATAAACACGCTAACTCCAAATATGTACAAACTTGTTCATAAGATTTATTTCTCTATATAGTTTTAATTTTTAAATTGATTTACGGCATGAGTTTTATTTGACAGCCATAGACAATCGTAATTTTTATTTATTTAATTAACAACACGCCTTTTTTTGTTGCTATAAATGAGTAATAAATTATGAATTTGTTCTAATTTAGATATATCACTATGACAATAAAAATGAAAGATTAGACTGCCCACATTTCAATTTTGAAGAGATTTTTTCGAGACATGTTCAATCTCTCTCTGATATCTTCTAAGATATCCATTTAAATGAAATGCTATTAAGAACAATTTTGATCTACATGAAATATACCACGTATATAATGTATTAAATTGGATAAATAATAATACTGTTTTATATACAATAGCTTAGTAAATAACACATATGTTTTTAATATGTTAAAGATCAATATGGTTATTGTGGGTTATCCTTTAGAGATAAATATTTACCATATGGGACTTTTTATCGATCGTTTAAAGATGTACAATTTAGTAGAACATTAATTTGATGTATCTCATAAGGTTTAGTCAGTGTTTGCGATTTAAGGTCACAAAAATGTTCTTGTTTTCATCACATAATAAATCTTTAATTTTTTTTACTTTTCTTTGTTATAATATAAATGTATTGTACATATAAATATTCCTCTTAAATCACTCTATCTATTGCTGAAAACTGTATTAAAATCTGATGAGTAGTTTGAAAGATATAAGCGAACATGCAGTAAGCTACTTCGTTTACATACTATGTAAAGATATCTCTGAATTAATTTTCGAAATAATATTTATCACGCGATAAATCAACTACTTGATTAAGCGAATTTAAAGTTTTTATATATAGAATAAGCATTCTACACGAAAAAAGGTTAAATTATCATCAACCGGTGCTATAAAAACAACGATTGTGCCGTTTTGGTAGCTTCTTAACGCCATTTTGTTTTTATTTCGTCGAAAAAAAATTGCGGTTAGTCATTTTTTTTCGTTTTAGTTTTTGTCACCAAATATACTAGGTCAGTGTGTCTATATTTGTCCTTTATGGAGTTTTATTTAAATTTTTCTGACTCATAGTACACATATCGGTGTTTCATAGTCCAAGAGACAGCTGTACTTAGTTAAGCTAACTAAAACAGTCTTTAGAGTAAAAAAAGTTCAGTAATCATTTGTCGGTTTGAGCATCGAATTTTTAATAGTTTTAGATTTCCCTCCACATAATTTTTACAAATATGTCAAAAACATACTTTTACAAAAGGCATATTATAATGTTGAAGATTATTTTAACGATTGTAACACACAAAACTATATTTAAAAGAGTAACCACTGAGTTTCTTGCCAGTTTCTTCTCAGTGGATTCAACTTTCCCAACCGGTGTTAGATTTGTTAGCAATGGACAGACAACTGACTATTTGAAAGTGCTTTATGAGTGTCAGAAGGAGGGAATCTCGAGGGAGACAGAGGCTGTAGTTGATGCCCCTCTTTATCAGAGGAGGTTCAGGAGCAGTAGGCGTATATATATAAGATATATTATTTGTTAGGATACTACCTTTTGTACTAATGATATGATGTTTAAGCGTCGTGATTTAATAGCTACGTGATTTAAAAAATCGAACTCAAAAATAATCTCAATTACAATAAAGCATCCCCTAAAGTATCATATAGGTAGGGGAAACAAAGCTTGGGCTTGATGAAGTCAGGCAAAAATGGAGGTGTGTTAGTGCCAACAGTTATGTTTGGTAGTGAAAGTTGGGTACGGCAGAAGAATCACAAAAGTAAAAATAAATGCTATAGAGACGAGAGCGTTGAGAAGTATAGGTGGACTGAAATTGAGTGAAAAAGAAAGAAATACTGTACTAAGAGAACGTTGTGGTATAAATGAAGATGTCGTGACTAAAAGGAAAGTAAATTGAGAAAGGTATGTTTAGATGGTTTGGGTTCTTAGAGAGAATGAATCACAGGAGAGTGACCAAAAGGATTTATGAGTCAAGAGTGAATGGAAAAATTGGAAAGGGAAGACCAAGCCGAACGTTCTCGGGCCAAATCCAGGACATTTTAAATAAGGGCCAGGTTAAAAGTACTTTAATCCGACGAACTTGTATGATAGGTTTAATGAGAATGAAAGAAGCGAAGGAGATATGCAAGGATCGTGGCAAGTGGAAGGAAATGGTTTCTGCCTACCCTAGTGGGAATGAGATAGGCCGCGTGATGCTATGTATGTATGTATGTCCTCAACATATTGAAATGAAAATTGTTTTTGTCGTAATTTTTTCTAACTCACGAATCTTTTTTCCTTACGTATGCATTTATGTGTCATAAGAAGTTGCACATAAAAAATGAAATAGCTGATGTAAATCGTGGATATATTTGACGTGATCTCTCCGTCTACAAGTTTATTTATATTCATACAATTTGTCCCTTTTTAGTTTTATCGTTTGTTTACATTTTTTGTGGACGTCTTTTTTATATAAAAATAAAGCACATAATGAGTTTTTTTAAGCATAAGATTATCTTATGGCACGTAATCGATTATGCATTAATCGTTTTTATGGCTACTGAATAATATTAAGGAGTAATTTATTTATAAATTAAATTTAAATATTCATATTACTTTAAATTTATTTTTCGTCTTACTAATAAAAGAAAAGTGATGTGTTTCAATATGATGTCATCTTTCTAATAACCTGTGATATCTGTATAGATGTGAATTTGGATCAGAGAGAGTTCAGTTTCTATTTTATGAGGGTACATAAATGGCAGTTCTAAGTCATAGAGGTTAAATAGATTATACAGTTAATAAATATTTGTGTGGACATGTTATTTCACATAAATTTTAGCCCCAAATATAGTACAATAAAACTTACACAATAAAACATAAAACTGCCTATTTTTTCAAGCAACATATAAAAAAATATATTTTTCCTTTATTTTTATTTAAAATAAACCAAGCCTGGTGAAGAGGGGTAAAATCTGTGAGTTAAGTCATTAAGTTAACAGACTTAAAAAGGTTTAGGCCTGCTCTAGAAAACCATTAAAATATTAATACAATAATGCCATAAAAAACCCCGAAAAATAAATTCAGAATGCGTGCGTACAAAGTAAATATGTCAGAAGTGAAAATTCTTTGGCAAACTAATATTTAAGTCTTGTTTATATTTATACAAATCTAAAACATAAGATTTCTGAGACTTAGAGGGAGGGAAAAAGTGTTTGGTTATTAAAATATTAAAAGTGTAAATTAATACAAATAATTTATTGAAATCTAAAATGGCGAATTGTTAATAAAAATGCCACATGTCATCTGTATATATTAAAACTGTCTAACTTTCAAACGAATTTGCATAAAAAACGCTGCACTCCTTCGTGACGCTAATCACGCGTTTACCTCCATGCGCCTAAAGATGGTTCACTTCAAAAATATAAATATTATGTATGATATCTTAACTCGATAATTACGGAAGTTTTGTTTTTATATACATACATAGCATCACGCCTCATTCCCTTCAGGGTAGGCAGAGACCACGTCCTTCCACTTGCCACGATCCTTGCATATCTCCTTCGCTTCTTTCATTCTCATTAAACCTTTCATACATGTACGTCGGTTTAGAGTACACTTGCCCTGTCCCTTGTCCAGGGTCCTTGTTGATCAAGGAACGTTCGCCTTGTTCTTTCCCCTTCAACCTTCCTATCCACTCTTGACTTATAAATCATTTTTCTCAGTCTCCTTTCATTTATTCTCTCTACATGCCCAAACCATCTAAGCATACCTTTCGCAATTTTAGTCACTCCTTCTTTTATACCACAACGTTTTCTTATCACAATAATTCTTACTTTGTCACTCAGCTTCAATCCACTCATACTTCTCAACGCTTTTATCTCTACCAAATTAATTTACTTTTATGCTTCTTCTGCCATACCCAACTTTCACTAGCAGACTGGCCCTTTGAGACACCACCTGGCTATTCATAAAAGCGTGCAAGCAACCATTTACCATATTCCCTGCATTCACTCTCCTTTCAATATCACTTTTACATGTTCCATCTTTTGTAAATTTAGATCCCAAGTATACAAATTCTTTCACCTCTTCCACTTGTTACCCATCTATCAAAATATTGCCATTCATCATAGATTCATCTCTATCAAAAAGCATAACTTTCATTTTGTTTACATTCACTGTTGTGAGATGTCATTGTTCTGAGACGTGGTCGCTGACTATGGGCTTCATGCGGAAGCTTAGAGTCACTCAGCGTGCGATGGAGAAAGCTATGCTTGGAGTTTCTCTACGTGATTGAATCAGAAATGGGACCGGTAGACGCTGGAACCAGGCGGCGCAAGTTCGGGCCTTGTGGACGTCATTACGTGAGACCTATATCCAGCAGTGGACGTCCATCGGTTGAAGCGACGACGCCAACAACGATATGGTATATACAATCTAAATTGGAAGCTCGCTATTCTGGTAAGAGGCATTTAAACTCTTATGGTTTCCACACAGCGTCGTACAGGAACATTACTTTTGCTTGGTGGTATATCTTTGCTGGTAGTTTAATTGACCTGACCTAATTAATTGACCTGGATGGACCCGCTAGCGTAGCCAGCGGAAACCAGCCCGTATGATTGCGGGCAAAACAAAATACCAGGCACCAAATTGATGTCTGAGGAGCCCGCGACCCTCAACTAAAGTTGAGAAGAACCCAGGAGAGCAGTCCGGCGCGTCTCTCGGCAGTTCTCGAGTGGCGGTCGGCCTGAGTGGTCGACTATTGAAATTGTCGCGTTCCTAGCTATTAGTGTTAATGAGTTTGTTTAAATTGATACCAATAACATTAGTGATTGAACATTATAATCCGAGTTAATTAATAAGTGTTTGATTGCACCAATATTACCCACGAACGCTCACAGAATAAGCAATTAAATAATGGATCCAATTAATAACGCTGTCGGCGGAGAACCCTACGCCCCTGTGCTTTATGCTTCTCCGTTCTCTCTTATTCTCCGAAACATATATATTAAGGTATTGGGATAGCATTGTAACACTACTAATCCAGACTTAGACATATTAGAAAATGCTGTGTGCTCACGAGGATCTAAGCCGGGATCTCTGAAAGCACAGAGAGCATTGGCACCACTGCGACAGCGAGGCCGTCAAATGTCAAATATATAAAGTATTTGTTATGTAAATGACACTTTCTCGTATCCGCTTTATGGCTTATAGCTTTATAGAGAACTAGTATCGACTGTCCGCATATATTCAAAGTTGTAAAGTACATTGCGTCATACTCAAAGTCAAGGCCACGAACTGACATTCGTTTTTATGATAATTCGACTCTATTTTTTTTTCTCATTGGACCACTGTCAATAAATCATCATCGCGATTTAAATACACCTTAATTTCGTATATAGCTTATATTAAATTATGTTTATTTCAAATACATTGGACCTATATATTTGTCTGTCTACGTGAATACGTCTTTAAAATCGTATTCATAGGGAGGCAAATCGGGGGATACAGTTTGGTGTTGTAGCTACATATCTATCACCTCCATCTGAAATTCAATTACACCAATGGACAGCTAAATAATTAAAGAATTTATTACGCTAAGGTCAATGACACATATTTTATATAAAACCTAATAAATATGTCCTTAAAATCGAATCCATAGGGAGCCAATTCAAAACGAATGATAACAGATTCGGGGGATACAGTTTTGTGCCATAGCTACATATCTATCACCTTCATCTGAAATTCAATTACACTATCGAATAGACAAAAGATCAAAGAATTTATTATGCAAACGACCATAACATATATTATATAGAAACTCGTAAATATAAATTGAAAATCGCATCCATAGTTAGGTAAAAAAACGAATGATAACAAAATCGGGGGATACAATTTGGCATTGTAACTACATGTCTATCACTTCCATCTGAAAATCAATTACACCACTGGGCAGCTGAAGGATGAAAGAATTTAGGAGGTTAAGGACTAACTAACATATATTTCATATAGAAACTTGTGAATACAAATGGAAAAATCGCATCCATAGTTAGGTAAAAAAACGAATAATAACAAAATCGGGGGATACAGTTTGGTGTTGTAGCCACATATCTGTCACCTACATCCCAAATTCAATTACACCACTGGGCAGCTAAAGGATCAAAGAATTTAGGAGGTTAAGGACTGTAACACATATTTTACATAGAAACTAGTAAATACGTCTTTAAAATCGCATCCATAGTTAGGTAAAAAAACGAATGATAACAAAATCGGGGGATACAATTTGGTGTTGTAGCTACATATCTATCACCTCCATCTGAAATTCAATTACACCACTGGGCAGCTAAAGGATCAAAGAATTTAGGAGGTTAAGAACTGTAATACATATTATACATAGAAACTAGTAAATACGTTTTTAAAATCGCATCCATAGTTAGGTAAAAAAACGAATGATAACAAAATCGGGGGATACAATTTGGTATTGTAGCTACATGTCTATCACCTCCATCGTAAATTAATTACACTATCGAATAGACAAAAGATCAAAGAATTTATTACGTAAACGACCATAACATATATTATATAGAAACTCGTGAATATAAATTGAAAATCGCATCCATAGTTAGGTAAAAATACGAATGATAACAAAATCGGGGGATACAATTTGGTATTGTAACTACATGTCTATCACTTCCATCTGAAAATCAATTACACCACTGGGCAGCTAAAGGATGAAAGAATTTAGGAGGTTAAGGACTAACTAACATATATTTCATATAGAAACTTGTGAATACAAATGGNATAGCTAAAGAATCAAAGAATCTATTACGTGAAGGACTTTAACATCAATTTGATATAGAAAGTTGTGAATACAAATTAAAAATCGCATCCATAGTTAGGTAAAAAAACGAATAATAACAAAATCGGGGGATACAGTTTGGTGTTGTAGCCACATATCTGTCACTTCCATCCCAAATCCAATTACATCACTGGATAGCTAAAGAATCAAAGAATCTATTACGTAAAGGACTTTAACATCAATTTGATATAGAAACTTGTGAATACAAATTAAAAATCGCATCCATAGTTAGGTAAAAAACGAATGGTAACAAAATCTGGGGATATCGTTTAGTCTTGGAGCCACATATTTATCACCTTCATCCCAAATCCAATTACACCACTGGATAGTTGAAGAATCAAAGAATTTATTATGTGAACGACTGTAACACATATTTTATACTGAAACTCTTGAATACGTTTTAAAATCAAATCTATAGTTAGGCAAAATAACTAATGATAACAAAATCGGGGAATACAGTTTGGTGTCGTAGCTTCATATCCTTATTTTCTATCTGAAATTAAATTACACCACTAAATAGCTAAAGGATCAAAGAATTTATTTCGCTAAGTAAGGACTGTAACACATCTCGCGCGGCGGAGGGGGTAGTTCTGTTACTACGTACAACAAACAGCCGTGTGCATAACACAGCCACAGCCACAAATCTTTTGATGAAATTTTCACTGCCAAAGAGCTGATGTTATAAGGATATTTTCAGGCTGGTTTTATTTTGTAAAAAAAGGACATCTACGTCATATACTTGAATTATAAACAGACAAACTGTAAATAATAGGACGAATAATGCGTGTAATATTTTATGACGTTAAATGAAGAGAGATGGTTAGATAACATACTTTATTGAAGACAACGATACAAAAGATGTACAATTATTTAGTTTTAGGTAGTTATAGTATGTAATTCGACGGTCTTATATATTTTAAGATACAGTTTAAGATAGAAGCCCTTACCTATAAGAGATAATTTACCTTTTGTTTTCTACACATTATAACACTATTATTACATCGCGCCTCATTCCCATAGGGGTAGGCAGAGACCATGTCCTTCCACTTGCCACGATCCTTGCAGATCTCCTTCGCTTCTTTCATTCTCATTAAACCTTTCATTCAAGTTCGTCGGTTTAGAGTACTCTTGACTTGGCTCTTATTTAATATGTCCTGGATTTGATCCAGGAACGTTCGCTTTGGTCTTCCCCTTCCAACTTTCCCATTCACTCTTGACTCATAAATCCTTTTTGTCAGTCTTCTTTCATTCATTCTCTCTACGTGCCCAAACCATCTAAGCATACCATTTTTAATTTCACTCACTACATCTTCTTTTATACTACTACGTTCTTTTGTCACACTATTTCTTACTTTCTCACTCAGTTTCAATCTATTCATACTTTTCAACGCTCTTATCTCTACTGCTTTTAATTTAGTTTTATGCTTCTTCTGCCCTTCTTTCATTCGCACAGCCAGTCTGGCCCTTTGAGACACCATGGCTATTCATAAAGGCGTGCAGAGCACTATTTACCATATTCCCTGCAATATTCACTCTGTCAATAAATACAAACATCCAAAGTTTGCAAAAGCATCGTCAGACGGAAAAGCTCGGCTGCGGACTTTATACCTCTCCATTTGCGTATGTTCCGCAGCCAAGACTTCTTTCTGCGTCCAGCACGCCTTTTGCCCTCAACCTTGCACATCATGATTAGTTGTAGTAACCCGTACCTAAGAACCAGGTCGAGATACTCAACTTTCCGCCTCTTGATGGTATGCATAAGTTTCCGGGTCATAGCAACGCGCTGGAGTATGGTTTCTGTTGCGAATTTTTTGCGTCCAATTGATGCAAAGCATACGACGGTAACACCAGACCTCAAACGCCTCAAGGCGTCTTATGGTATCCTCTTTCAGGGTCCATGCCTCGCAGCCCTATGTAACAACTGGCCAGATGTAGTCTTAAGGGTGTAAAATAACAATCATTTGCCCTTAAAAAGGGCAAGGTGTTACTTGCAATGTATCACTCATTAAAGTATGTGTCTTATTTGTAAAATAATATACCTAAATTATTTAAACTACTACCCACAAACACTGTGGTTCATGATCAACATAAAACCAATCTAAAATCCATCATTTTACTCTTCTGGTTGGACCTACGATAGGTCATATTGTAGCTCCTCCCAAAGAGTTATTGAAGTGAAATTACCTAAGTTATCAAGTGTTTCTATAATATCATTTAATTCTTAACCTGAGCGATGTTGTGAATACGAATCAATCTTTTTGTCGGTTCAATCAAAGTGATTGACGTGTAGGCATTAGTCGTAATACGCTTCTATACTAGGAACTAGTGTGACCATATGATACCATTAAAATTTTGGTATAATTCTGTGTGAAATTTCATTATTCATTCATTCATTCAAGGAGGCATTTACAGTGTTTTTATTGCTGGCAGATTAACGCCGTTAAGAGGTAAATTAGCTCTTAAACTTTCTACACAACGTACGATTGCTAAATGTATTTTGTTTGGCGTATTATTTATTTAGGACACCAACATGTTACAAAAATATAAAGAATTACTGCAAACCCTGGTTAACTGGTTGCCACAGCATGCAAAAAAATATATAATCAAGAAGAACTACAAACTAATAACCAACAATGAATAAGAATTATTAAAAAATTATCTAATACTAGTTACGAGGTCTACGTCAGGAAAGGCAGCGATTCTCCGTGGGAGTTTCGTGCTGAAGTTCTCGCGGCCATCTATAGGAACAAGGTGCAAGGGTAGGTGATGTGTAGGTTGGCGCTGATGAGGTCCGGAGGATCAGGTCTCGAGTCGAACGCACTCTGATCCAACAATGGAAAGTGGATCCGCCCTTACCTGAAACAATGGCTTTCCAGGAAGCACGGGTCACTCACCTACAGATTGGTGCAGGTTCTGTCCGGACACGGATGTTTCAGAAAGTTACTGCACGGAATTGGTCGCGAGGAGTCACCGGCCTGCCATGAGTGTGATGCTGCCATCGACTCGGCACAGATACTTTGGCAGATTGTGCAGCCTCAGCGTCACCTCTTGGTTGCGCTGATCGACGCGGATCTCTCACTGGACAGCGTTGTAGGCGCGATGCTCTCTAGTGAGAGATGCTGGGCGGGAGTGGTCCTCTTCTGTGAGACGATCATGTCACTGAACGAGGACCACGAAGGAGAGAGGGAGATTGTAATGGATGCTCCCTCACACCGCCGGAGGAAGGGGGCTACAAAGGCAGCGCCTCTTAGCGTAAATCCTTCCATCTTGACACCAAAGATGAATACGAAAATTGAATCCCTGGTGCTTCATGTATTGATGAAGAGGGTTCCGCTGGGAAAGGCCTTCTTGCATAAAAGCATTTCCCAGCGAAAAAAAAAGGATAGGCAAGACAGTGGTTAACAATTTTCTTTTAAATGCATGCGATACTATCTCAACTTATATCTATATCACTTTACATATGTTATTATATAACATAAGTATTCTACTTACTAGGGAGGAGCAGCCAAGATTAGTTCTGAATACATGAGGTTTAAAAGGTAAAAAGTTCTTAACCCCACTACACGGCCTAGGTATCCTCAATGACATTTTATATAATACGTCAGATGCATCTACAGTCATTCAATTTGTGTAAAAAAATATAAATCCTTATAGCTTTCTACGATCGAAGAGAAATAGAACCTTATAATATTTAAGTGTTGAACCATAGTTGAGATTCACATCACATAACTTATCCCTAAAATTAACATGGTATAAAAAAAATATAAGTAATCATGGAATATAAAATGCAGTGAGTTTCCTCCTGCCATTTAATGTTTCGTTATATTCCTAAACATTCCCCAAAAATGCAAGAGAACCCGTTCAGTATTTTTTTATTTATCGCAAACAGACACGGTGGAGTACATCGTTTTTATACTTATATTAATACAAAAACAGAAGATCTGTTCTGTGATTTCGGGGATCCATCCAGTTTTTCTTCGATTGTCTTAGATGGTGTTTCCCTTCGAGTCTGCTCAGATTTCCGTTACCTCGGCTCTATCTTCCAAAACGACGGCGGCATTGACCGAGATGTTACTAGCAGGATAAATGCAGGTTGGATGAAGTGGAGGCAGGTCTCGGGAACAATTTGCGATGCCAGAATGCCCCTTAAACTAAAGGGGAAGATTTATAAGACGATCGTAAGACCTGTCATCCTGTATGGATCAGAGTGCTGGGCCACCAAAGGGGAGAATGAAAGGAAATTGCATGCAGCGGAGATGCGAATGTTGAGATGGATGTGTGGAGTGACAAAATTGGATAAGATTAAGAATGAGTATATTAGAGGAGGTGTGAAAGTAGCACCAGTGACCGAGAAGTTAAGGAGGGAAAGGTTAGCCTGGTATGGACATGTAATGAGCAGGGAGGATAGCCATGTTTGTAAGAGGGTCCTAAATATGATGGTAAGCGGCAGGGCCGGGAGAGGGCGACAAAAAAATGTGTGGATGAATTGTGTGAAAGAGGATATGTGTATTAAGGGTGTGAATGTAGAAATGACAGCGGATAGAGTGAAGTGGCGAAAGGAAACATGCTGTGCCGACCCCACCTAGTAAGATAAGGGCAAGAAAACAACATTAATACAATCCTTTCTTCCGTTCAATAAATTATAAATGTCTCGTAGCTTACTAAAAAAATACCCCTTAAAGATAATCAAACTATAAAGTAGAAAATGATAGAATAAGAATTAAATTATATGGGTCAATATTTAATATCAGCGTTCTAAAAGCGTGGGGTGCTTTGTATGGTATTTATAGACTAATTTTGCTTTTCGGAAACTAGTGAAAAACTATACCGATTAATATCGAGCAAGCTTTAATATGAATAATACAATTAAAATACAATACAATACAAAACTCTTTATTGCACACCTAATACAGTTAAGACATACATTATGGATTATCGCTGAAATAGCGACCCAGGCAACCAAAAATGCTTGATAAGCCACATAAAAAAGGAAAAGAGAGAAAGGTGCACTTAATCTATTTAAATCTTATATATCTTCTTACATAAATTGTGGGTCTGAGCGTAGTATTTTAGAGAGTTCCAAAAACCAAGCAGTTTGAATTGATAAAGAAGGAATTTGTCGTTAATGAGAGTCGTCAAGGTACTCAAAGAGTTTCCTCGGATATACGAGCACTCTAGGATCAAACAGCACATAGTATAGAAGAGAAAGAAGATGAGTATTCTGGCGAATGCGAATTGGGAGCCACTTGAATTTTTGCGGAAGTCCGAAATATGATCATATCAATCATTAATCTTATACATAGATTTTAAAGTCTCTCAACCTTATTTATTTGCCACTCAGTGAGATCAAAAAAACAAGTGTCAACATTGTCAAGTGCTGATAGCAGGAGAGTATTTTCTTGAGTATCCTACTTCTGCGAGTCCGTAATCTCACTTAAGGAAGCCCATGAGCGAGAGAGGGAGAATGCAGCGGATGCTCCCGCTCGCCGCCAAAGGAGGCAGGGTACTAGGCGGCGCGTGTCTGCGCGCCTCCTTCCGCCTCCTTGAATCCTCAGTTGGACTCATCTGAGGTACCAGGGACGAATGCGTAAGTTGAACACCTGGTGCCTCACATACGGATGAAGAGGGTTCCGCTGGGTTTTAGTGGGCATTGTGAGGTCTCTTCCCTCGCCGAGTCCCACACTCCTGACCGTAGGTTGGGGTTCGTGCCTAAACGCATTTCCCAGCGAAAAAAAAGGACAGTATGTTCTAGAGCAACTTTGGTTGGAATAAGGAGTTACATAAACACCGCAGGGAAACACAGAGTTACTTTTAAAATGTCTCAATTTTGGATTACAAAAATTTAAATCATAGTCACCCTATCGACAGGTTTTTGGCTAAGTGCAGATAGTCTGACCTCAGCGCGATGCTATGTATCTACCTATGTAAGAAGTGCCTGCTAAGTACATAACAGAATAATACACTAACACGTCAACAGACGAATCATCAAGCATCATCATTTACACCGGCATACTTTAAACATATCTCTTTATAATACTTTTAATAGTTCTTTTATATTGCAATTGAAGACATGATGGCCTTGTTCAGAGAAGTCGCTGGTGCGAATCCTCAGCAGGCACCGCAGACTATTCCTCTGTCAAATCCATCCTGGTGCCTCGCTCATGAATGAAGAAGACAACCCTGGGGTATTACTGGATATTGGGAGGAGGCTAACAACAGAAAAAGAGTAAGCTGTTTTTCGTGCTTGCTTAGTCGTGATAATCTGCATATTCTGGAGTATAGGTAGCCTCCCAAGCAACATCTTGGTGTGTATATGCTCTACAACTCTCTCTCTTCCATGAGTGAGGGGGCACACCCAGCAGTAGAACCTTAATAAGCGTTTATTTACTGACTGTAAGCGATAATCTAAGATGGAATTACCTGGTTGGAGGTAATTTTGGTTATGGTTTATATTATGGAATCTATGATGAACAAGTGGAAGAGGTGAAAGAATTTGTATACTTGGAATGGAAATTTACATAAGATGGAACATGTGAAAGTGATATTGAAAAGAGAGTAAGTGCAGGGAATATGGTAAATGGTGCTCTGCACGCCTTTATGAATAGCCAGATGGTGTCATAAAGGGCTAGACTGGCTGTGTATGCTGGAGTGTTGGTGCCAACACTTATGTGTGGTAGTGAAAGTTGGGTATGGTAGAAGAATCACAAAAGTAAAATAAATGCGGTAGAGATGAGAGCGTTGAGAAGCATGAGTGGATTAAAACTGAGTGACAGAGTAAGAAATAGTGTGATAAGAGAACGTTGTGGTATAAAAGAAGACGTAGTGACTAAAATTGAAAAAGGTATGCTTAGATGGTTTGGGCATGTAGAGAGAATGAATGAAAGGAGACTGACAAAAAGGATTTATGAGTCAAGAGTGAATGCGAAAGTTGGAAGGGGAAGACCAAGGCGAACGTTCCTGGACCAAATCCAGGACATTTTAAATAACGGCCAGGTCAAGAGTACTCTAAACCGACGAACTTGTATGAAAGGTTTAATGAGAATGAAAGAAGCGAAGGAGATATGCAAGGACGTGGCAAGTGGAAGGACGTGGTCTCTGCATACCCCTATGGGAATGAGGCGTGATGCTATGTATGTATGTATGTAAATATGAATTTAGATCAAAGATGAAGCAAATATATGCGACATGAAATAGTTTGCTTTTGTACTCACAAAATCAAGGTGTTACATTACAGTGTAATAGACGTCCATAATGTGAAACACTTCTCTGTTATGTTTGGTTTGAACCGTAAGCCATAATTAAGGGATCGCAATTATGACATCACAGAAATAAATTACACCTTCAACTTATTGCCAAACTCAAATGGCTAAAGCCGAATAACTTAGCAATTATGGATTAGAAATACAATATTTGAACTGGGGTGACCATATTAAAAGTCTGGCAAGTAAACTCAGTTCTTCTGCATTTGTGTTAGAAAAGTTAGACAATTTTTATTTATTTATACTTTATTGTACACCACACAAAGTGACGGACAAAAGGCGGTCTTATCGCTTTAAAGCGATTTCTTCAACCTTAAGGAAGGAGACTGAAATAAAAGTTAGACAATATACGGATATTGAAACTGGAAATCAATTAGAATCTCGTGCTTCTCTAAGAGAATTCAAAGAGACATCAATTCTCACAGCACCGTCGTAATATACACAGAATAACATTTTATATATCCCTAATAATATTCAATTATACAGCAAAAAGAGCGACATATACAATTTTAATACGAGAAATAAAAACATAGATGTAACGCTATATAATTTAGGGTAAAAAAGGTTTTGAAATCATTAACACCATTTGAAGAAATATGTCAAAACTCATCCTTTTACAAAAGGCATAATATAATGTGTACACATACAAGTTTAGTTAAAAAAGGCATAAATATAACAGATCAGAAAAATGACGTAGAAGTTTTGATTTATAAATAAGTTTAGTTAAAAATGGCATAAATATAACAGATCAGAAAAAAGACGTATCAGTTTTGATTTATAAATAAGTTAAGTTAAAAATGGCATAAATATAACAGATCAGAAAAAATGACGTAGAAGTTTTGGTTTATAAATAAGTTTAGCTCAAAATGGCAAAAATATAACAGATCAGAAAAATGACGTAGAAGTTTTGATTTATAAATAAGTTTAGTTAAAAAAGGCATAAATATAATGGATCAGAAAAAAGACGTATCAGCTTTGATTCATAAATAACTTTAGTTAAAAATGTCATAAATATAACAGATCAGAAAAAAGACGTATCAGTTTTGATTTATAAATAAGTTAAGTTAAAAATGGCATAAATATAACAGATCAGAAAAAAGACGTATCACTTTTGATTTATAAATAAGTTTAGTTAAAAATGACATAAATATAACAGATCAGAAAAATGACAAAACAAGACATACAAAACTGTCTTTAATCGAGTAACCACTGAGTTTCCTGCCGGTTTCTTCTCAGTGCAATCAACTAGTGGTGGATTTACTACCAATGGATAGACTGCTGACGATTAAAAGAGCTTTTTGTACTAATGACGTATCAATAGCTATGTGATTGAAAAACGATGATCTAGATTTATAAATGGGGTGAAAAATTACAAAAAGCGTCAAAATATCTAATATGTTGACCGTTTATACGTAAGGACCGGTAGTTAAATTCTCAAATTCAAAAACTTTATTCAGCACTTTTGAATCGTCGAATATCGTTTTTTACGCATATTGTACAATTATGAAGTGTCTTTCTCGTCATATTTTGGGAAGAACCTTCCACCAATTTAATATGATTGCCATTGCTTTCATATGTAACTCAAGTTATACGAAATTTCTGTATGTAATACGAAATAACTGAAATAGTAGATAAAGCAACAATAAGACATCTGTTATAGTTCATAATACATCATCCAGCAAGTACCTACTTCTCAAAACAATACACAAACATGAATTTGAAAAAGGCTTGCCTCTTATTCAACGCCTCCACATATTTTGTCATCAATATATGTTTCTATAACAGAATTCCACAGCCAATTATGGAGACATATACATATGTAAAAGGTACATAAACTTATCTATAATTATATGAGACTAAAACTGTTTCTACCTATGTCTTTGAAAGCATCAAACCTCAATTTGCCTCAAAACTGTTTCATTGGAAAGGTAATAATGCGAAGATCATTTTGGACCTCTAAACTGACTCACTAACTCATTGCAAGACTGTCAAAAATACTCACAATTAACTTGAAATTTAGCAGATTCAGCAGACCTCATATTCTCTTGTGTTTGGAAACTAAGCTAGTATATCAATAGCTATATATATTTTTAAAGGTCTCGATGGTACAGTTGTGGAAATACTCGTTTCGCTAACAGGGGATCTTAGTTTATTTTCCTGGTGAGGTAAATTTAGGAAGAGCTAGAATGAGAAGCCGCAGCAAATGGCCCTCCCCTTTAGAGGAGGAGGCTGAGCAGCAGGAGACGTCTTTATGAATACCTCTTATCTCCTCTTTGGACACTCATAGTTGGTCTCATCCGGGAGTGTCAGGACGATTGCACGAGGAAGCCTCTGATACTCCCAATTCAAGTTGAGGAAGGTGTCGCTGGGTTTCAGTGGGTATTCTAACCTTGCCAGTGATTCCTGGCACTCCCTGCCTCGTGACAAGGGTTCGTAAAAGCATTTTCCAACTGAAAAAGGCGAAATTTAGGAAAGGCTTCAACTATAGCTGATTACCACGCCACCAGTAAAGACCTACAGCAAATCAAGAGATTTGTGATGCTATACAATACTATTTGAACCATAAGAAGTAAATAACCTCTCAGCAAGTCGGTACGCTTCCATCTTAAACTGTATCATCACTTATCATCAGCTGAAATACGATTCAAGCGCTAACTAATATAATATATAAGTACATCACTCATTTATCACTAAATATTCGAAACTGCATGTCAATTTAACTTAAAATTTGACATAGTTACACCTATCTCAATGTAGATGCTCACTACGAATGGGTTTCCCTATATTCCGACAGCAACTGTTGCTATTATAATCGTTGTAACAGTGACCTAAGGTTTTAATAGCATAAATATATCAGTTTTGATTTATAAGTAAGTTTAGTTAAAAATGGCATAAATATAACAGATCAGAAACAGACGTATCAGTTTTGATTTATAAATAAGTTTAGATAAAAAAGGCATAAATATAACGGATCAGAAAAAATGACGTAGAAGTTTTGGTTTATAAATAAGTTTAGTGAAAAGTGGCATAAATATAACAGATCAGATAAAACACGTATCAGTTTTGATTTATAAATAAGTTAAGTTAAAAATGGCATAAATATAACAGATCAGAAAAATGACGTAGAAGTTTTGATTTATAAATAAGTTTAGTGAAAAGTGGCATAAATATAACAGATCAGAAAAAAGACGTAGCAGTTTTGATTTATAAATAGGTTTAGTTAAAAATGGCATAAATATAACAAATCAGAAAAATGACGTAGAAGTTTTCATTTATAAATAAGTTAAGTTAAAAATGGCATAAATGTAACAGATCAGAAAAAATGACGTAGAAGTTTTGGTTTATAAATAAGTTTAGTTAAAAATGGCATATATATAACAGATCAGAAAAAATGACATAGAAGTTTTGGTTAATAAATAAGTTTAGTTAAAGTGGCAACACTGGCAAGTCTTACTTTCATTTCTTTTTAAAATGGGCACAAATTGACTTGACAATTTTGCAATTAAACTGTTGTATATAATCAATGAATTCGGATAGTAAATTTGAAAACAATGGATTTCGCAACGTATATGTCTGTTTTAACACGTGGAATATATTTCGTGTTGTTACCAATCTTAATTATATGTGGGCGACCTTGGTATCACTTACAATTGCTAACTAATTCACTGTACGAACTTGACTTCGCGGGTTACTGCAACAGATTTGTTTGTTGTGATTATAATTTTAAATTGCTCGTCTTTAACTCACTATCAAACTATCATAATAAGACCTTGAAAATTAGTTCCGGTTGTTTTGGAGTTTGTTTTAAACAGTCAAATGAATATATAAGGTAAGTAAAGTAAGTAAGTAAGTAAGTAGTAGCCCATTAACGTCCCACTGCTGGGTACAGGCCTCCTCACTCCTAGGAGCGAGGGTTAGAGCAAAGACCCACCACGCTGCTCCAATGCGGATTGGCAGGCATAGTACACAAGTGCACTCTCTATTCCTTCACTCTCATAGTCCGTGATGTGACGGGAATCCGACACGACCAGAGAGAGATCAGGCGCAGGACCGACGGCTTAACGTGCTCTCCGAGGCACGGGGGTGGATCACACCGCCAACTTCCCAACTTCGGGCAAATATTGAGAAAATCTTAATAGAAAACTCAATAT
>JACTOM010000079.1:811752-825084 GCA_015832385.1 Elymnias hypermnestra | reverse complement strand
AGGACGGGCTCTCTTAAGGAGGCCGCCACATTTCGAGTGCGAGCCCTGAAAAGGGCGCTCTCCGGGGAAACGCCGCTCCACGGGCGTCTCCTGCGAGACCGAGCCTCGGCTTGGAGCGACGTTATCGCTAAAACATCACCTGAAAAGGAAGAATCAGAAGCGCCCCCGGGAGCGTGGGTGGAGTCCACGTCCGGGTGACGTCAGAAATCGGGGACCTCGACTTCGCCGGCGGAGTCGCTGTGTAACGTGTGTAAGTGTTTGTCCCTACCTGGTATGGTAGATTGTCGATAGTTATCGTATCGTCGGGGTCGTTAAGAATATATTTGGGCCGTCTCTTCCTAGGCGGAACGTTGAGACGGATCCTATAAGAGGACGTTTCTCACGTGATGATAAAGACAAAGATGTGAATCTTTGCTCATAGATTTCCTACACAGTTACGGTTTATTTTTGTTTGGCAGCAATTTCTCTGCTGGTTGGATAGTAACTAACCACGGCTAAACCCTGTCACTATTATATAACAGAAACTGACGCTTTTGTCGTACATATAATGTAGTTTTAGTATACCTTCCTGTCTGTACGTGTACATAAATATTTACAAACTTAGCAAATAACTTAGGTAGAAAATGCAATCTAAAATTCTGATATATTTCGCCCGAGTGACTATGGAAATTATAAAAGTATTAACCGACACAAGGATTTCGCATATTTTCAGTGTATACTAATTAACATTTATGATAATCATTCCAGAAATCGAGGCATGAATTAATTTTACGAACAGAATAACGTAATTATATTACTTTAGTTTAATTTTTTAATTGTAACACATTTGTATAAAGTGCTCATACGAAAATAGACTTTATTTCATCCGGAATCAATTAAATCGTATACTTGATTTATTTAAGACGCATTAGAGCTTGACTGTGATCTCATCTGATGATACAGTCTAAGCTTGTTCTGTCTTTTATGTGCTTATCTAGTCATTTATATACATGAATAACAAAATACCTTTATCTTTGTAATATCCCACTGATGGACACAAGTGTTCTGACTCATAAGAGAGTGGATTTTTGGAGAATAAACCCACCATACTGCTCCAATGCAGATGGACAGACTACACATGCCCCAGAATTGCCTTCGCTCACAATAAAATCACTAGAAGGTAATTTCTCTCTTACCAGGTTAATATTTTACCATCTTAGACTTACGTTCAGCTGAGATTACAGTCTAAAGTTAACCTTACTCAATAAAAACACCGACCTTTACTCTATATACGTTTCAGGAAGACATTTAAAGTATAATAAAGATTATTTAAGTATTTCAAGATTAGGGTGTGTTTATTCAAAATCTAATAATGTAATTAAACAGAATTTTAAATCTATTTAACATTAATTAATTATCATAATGCACAGTTTTAGTTAATAAATATTAAATCTGAGATTTCGCAATGAAAACCGACATAAAATTATTAGTTGAGGTTACTTCAATTTTTTTATTTACATTATACATATCTACAATAATAATATACAATAGAATAAACTTAAATATAAGAGAAATAAAAATAAATAGCGATTTCTTCCAGATAACCTTGGTTTTAAAGAAAACTGTTAATTAAATATTAGTTTATAACCAAAGTTAGGAAGTTTTGATACACATTGGAGCAATGAAATATCTTCTGATGGTTAATCTTTTAGACATGAGCCATGGTTAAAAACTATACGGAGATTTTTACATCAAAAAGGGCCATTTTGAGATTTAGATATAGCTCCAAGAGAGAAATTTAGAGCAGTTAAAATAAGAACAGTTTACTGCGTATACAGACTGCCTCATTACAGAGGTACTGGGTTCGAGTCCCAGGTCGGGCCAATTCAAAAATCAATATTGAGTTTTCTATTAAGATTTTCTCAATATTTGCCCGAAGTTGGGAAGTTGGCGGTGTGATCCACCCCCGTGCCTCGGAGAGCACGTTAAGCCGTCGGTCCTGCGCCTGATCTCTCTCCGGTCGTGTCGGATTCCCGTCACATCGGACTATGAGAGCGAAGGAATAGAGAGTGCACTTGTGTACTATGCCTGCCAATCCTCAGTGGAGCAGCGTGGTGGGTCTATGTTCTTAAAACCCTCGCTCCTCGGAGTGAGGAGGCCTGTGTTCAGCAGTGGGACGTTAATGGGCTGCTACTTTTTGCGTATACATATTAGAAAACATGTCCGTACCTCATATAAAATTAGAAATAAATATAACATTATTCCAAAGTCTAGTAGGCTATATAAAATTAATAACTCATTGAAGGGTAACTGTATACGTTTCTATAATAAACTCACAGAAGATGTTCTAGAGATGTCACTTAATAAGTTAAAAGAAAATTTATTTAAAAATCTTACCAAAATTTGAAAGATTACTTATACGTACAAATAAATGTAATATTGTAATTATAAAGAAAGAAAAGACTCGACTGAGTTTGTTGTAAGCTCTTCTCACACGTAACTTTAGTTCTTTAATATCATCATGAGTCTTATATCGTGGAAAAAATCTGTATTTGACTCAAAGGGCTGTAAATGTTGAAGATTGTATATAAACAGATCATGATGATGTTGTTTTACCATTTAAATAAGTAGATAGCTTGTTAGATTATAAATACAGAGTCTTTAACGATATATTTTCATATGTATAAGAAAAAACTCACATTGACCGTCTAGTCTTAATAGTAATACAAGAGAAATCCATGTAGTAAATACTACGTGATTACGAATACTACGAAACAGATTTTTGCTGGAGATATTTGAGGCAGAGGCCACGATCCTTGCATATCTCCATCGCTTTTTTAGTTGAGTTATCATATTTTAACTGAAGTTCAATATGATGATGTAAATAAAATGTTTGCTGTGAAATGTTCCTTAAACAATTCCTTTGTCTTAAATATAAAATGAAACGTTATTACATACATAGCATCACGCCTCATTCCCATAGGAGTAGGCAGAGACAACATCCTTCCACTTGCCACGATCCTTGCATATCTCCTTCGCTTCTTTCAATCTCATTAAACCTTTCATACAAGTTCGTCGGTTTAGAGTACTCTTGACCTGGCCGTTATTTAAAATGTCCTGGATTTGGTCCAGGAACGTTCGCCTCGGTCTTCCCCTTCCAACTTTCGCATTCACTCTTGACTCATAAATCCTTTTTGTCAGTCTCCTTTCATTCATTCTCTCTACATGCCCAAACCATCTAAGCATACCTTTTTCAATTTTAGTCACTACGTCTTCTTTTATACCACAACGTTCTCTTATCACACTATTTCTCACTCTGTCACTCAGTTTTAATCCACTCATGCTTCTCAACGCTCTCATCTCTACCGCATTTATTTTACTTTTGTGATTCTTCTGCCATACCCAACTTTCACTACCATACATAAGTGTTGGCACCAACACTCCAGCATGCACTGCCAGTCTAGCCCTTTGAGACACCATCTGGCTATTCATAAAAGCATGCAGAGCACCATTTACCATATTCCCTGCATTCACTCTCCTTTCAATATCACTTTCACATGTTCCATCTTTTGTAAATTTAGATCCTAAGTATACAAATTTTTTCACCTCTTCTTCCACTTGTTCCCCAACTATCAAAATATTGCCATTCATCATAAATTCATCTCTTTCAAAAAGTATAACTTTCGTTTTGTTTACATTCACTGTCATTCCTTTCCCTTTCAAAGCGTCATTCATAATATTTAGCATCTCCTGTAGCTCATTAACGGATGACGCAAGTATTACTTGATCATCAGCGTAGAGTAAACATTTGATGAGTAATTCATTCATTCTTAACCCATACATACTGTCTTTTAAATCTATCAAACAGTTATCCATGAATAGATTCAACAGCCATGGTGACGCCACATCCCTGTGGAACACCTCTTTCGTTTATTCTGACACAAGCACTAGAACCCTCATAGAGAGACTTCAATGCATGAATCAGACTACCGCTTACCCCATACGTAGATAACGTTGACCACAGCTCATTTCTCATTTATATATAATATAAATATATAATATAATATATAATAAAAACTAAACTATTTGAAAACTATACATACAATATTAATAAATATTTATGAAATTAAATCTAGAGTTACAAAAGAACAACACAACAATATTGAAACAAATGGAAAGACATTTGTTTTATAATTTTCTTTTTAAATGATTTTAGTCATTTAATATATCAAGTTTAGCCTTTTAAAATATGTTGTTAGATGAACTAACTATTCGATTTATTGGAGCAGTCTTATCTAAATGAGTTTTAGCAATTGTTGGCCTAAAATTTTGCCTGTTTTTAATGTGGGATCTAGCAAGTCTAACCTTGCTTAAAAGTTCTGAGCTAATCTAATCCAAATCTCTAAGACTGGAAAGTGAAGTTGTTTTATAAAATTTAAAAAGATCTTGACAGAAATATCCTTAATATTTTGTCTTTATAAGCTAAGTGTCGTAAAAAATTGTTCTGTTTACAATCAGAAAGGAAATTGAAAGAAGTGCTAACGTTTGTGTCTCTATTTAATCTCCTCAATTAAATAAAGTTAGTAAGTTAGAATTTCATCCCTTAATTCATTAAATAGTAAGTTGAAATGCTGTGATTTTTTCTAATTCCTCATATAACAGAGTTCGAGTGAAATGCATCGACATCCTCTCACTTCAATTTCGTGCGTTGATTTACAACTGACACATTTTTCAAACGCTTAAAAAGTATGGACATGCTTCCATTTCAATATGAATATAATTTTATTAGCTGCGTCTATACAAACAAAAAACAAACTTGTAATGCTAATTGATAAAAAGAAGACATTTTATACACTCAACGAGTTAACATTAATTTTTATTTTACTATCACAGTATTACACTAGTTAATAAATAAATAAAATAAAATAAAATTGATTTATTTCAGATTAAGACCCGTAGAAATTACATAACCAAAATAAATTAAATAATAATGTACAGATAAATAAATTAAAAGTCAATGAATAAAGTCATGAATGTCAAAATTAAAATCAATAAATTAAAAGGCGCTGTTTTATATTCCTCGTCTGGTGCATACTCAACCAGGTACGAAAGAACACATTATCAGGGGATGCCTGAGCAACCGTTCTAATGAGACTGTTCTCGCAATTGCGAACAGTCTCCCAAAAACCAGCGATTTTTTTGCGTATGATGGCAAACATAGCTGAAGCACTGCTTAACACTTTAGCAAGTAACAATTGTCAAGACCCTGTGTGGCTACGTATCCCTTTTTAACTACCCAGTGCCCCTCTTCTTTTTTCGTCAAAATGCCGCGCCCTTTCGTCAAAATGCTTCGGCAGCCATCGCCGTCCGCCGGAAGTCTGTGCGTCTTGAGGGAAGACAATAAACTCGCGTGTTACACTATATTTTAGAGTGAAGAATGTTAAGAAATCATTTGTCGGGTTGAACATATGTAATTTTAATAAGATACCCGATCACTTCTGGGTTTGCCTCAAAATAGTTTTAAGAAGTATGTTAAAAAACATCCTTTACAACAGGCATATTATAATGGTAAGGACTATTTAAGCGACAGAGATTTTTGGACTTAATTCCAGTTGCCCATAAAACCTAAACACATTGTAACCTACAAAAACTATATTTAAAGGAGTAACAGTTGAGTTTCTTGTCGGTTTCTTCTCGGAATCAACTTTCCGAACCGGTGGTATTTATTTATTTATAGATTATTATGATAGATTTATTATCAACGGAGAGACTACTGAGGATTCAAAAGTGCTTTTAGAGCGTATTTGAATAAAAAATATTTAGATTTTGATGATAGATTAACGACACTGTGACCGTATTTGACGGTAAGTGATGATAAAGTCTAAGATGGATACTTAGCGGCACGTCTTTGCTAGTAGGGTAACTATCCACAGCCAAAGCCTTCCTGGCTCAGGTAAATTAGAAAATGTTATTGCCTTACCGGGGTTGAACCCAGAACTGCTGCTAGCAAAGCGAACTTGCACCACTGCGACAGCAACAACATCATAGTTAATGGAATCTTTAAACTTAATTTTTGACTAGTTCAAAACGTTAGAACCGATGATAATATAATAATTTTAAAAGGTTTTTCGCAATATCTTCACCTTCCCAGGGCAGAAAATGAGAAATTTCAGAATTACCCTCTCAGGATATTATTACAGTTACATTTTATGACTACGAGATAATAATAATTAAGGATTACGCTTCAAAAGTCAGTAATTTTGATGTCATTAATTTAACATAGAATCTATATTATACATGTCTTCTAGTGCCCTGAAACATCGTTTGTCGTTTAAAAAGAAATATTTGTGTCTCTTTTGTGTGCTACATTATTATATTTGACAAACTTTTTTGGCTAAGTAATTTTTAAGTCTTGTTTATATCTATACAAATGTAAAACTTTAGATTTCCGAGACTTAAAGGGAGGGGAAAGGGATGATGTTAGGAATTTATTGAATTTAATTGTCATTAAAATAGTAAAAGTGTCGAAAATTAATAAAAACAATTTATTGAAATCACAAATGACGAATTGTAAATAAAAATGCCACGTGTTATTTGTAAATATTAAAACTACCTAACCTTCAAACGAATTGGCATATAAAAACCGCTGCACATCTTCGTGATGTGACGTGACGTCAAAATTTTACCCTCATGCGCCTAATGAAGTTACACGTCAAAAACAATCACTTTACATTTATACATAAATTTTTTTTAATCGAAACTCCGGATCAGGGACAACTCAATTTGTGAGTGTGGCCTGGACGAAGGCATTGTTTCCCATATTATGTTTATTTGTCCAAAAATATCCCAGCCTATATATGACAGTATCCCTCCCACTGTTCCTTTTCCCCTAAATGGTGAGTATCTGTTAACCCTTGTATATAGTCCTTATTGTAAATATCTCTGTAAATTCATTAAATATAATAATAGTAAGTGGTTTTTTTTTTTTGTAATAAGTAGTCAGTATCTGTGAATGTACATTGCGTTGTCCATAATATCAATTTTTTTACTAAACTAAAAAGCGTCAACTATTTGTAAAATACCAAAATTTTGGTTGGAAATACCTTAAACCGTACAATCTCCTCCGTGCGGTCTCCAACTTACATGACACTGACGAAGTTGTGTGTGCCCAGTCACACCTGAAAGCCAATAATTATTCTCTCCCTCCAAATCTTAATCTCTTTTATATAACGTAAAGTAGATAGATAGATTAACACTTTATTGCGTACTTTTAAATTATGAAACTAACAATTAAAACTTATTAACAGTAGATATTTATATATACAAAAGCATGGCAACGGTCGACCTTATCACTATATAGTGATCTCTACCAGGCAACCCCAAAGTACAGATTAGTTATATATATATATATATGTGTGTGTGTCGGAGAATAACAGAGAACGGAGAAGCATAAAGCACAGGGGCGTAGGATTGGTTCCATTATTTAATTTCTTATTCTGTGGGCGTTCATGGGTAATGTTGGTGCAATCAAACACTTTATTAATTAACTCGGATTATAATGTTCAATCACTTAATGTTCCCGATATCAATTTACACAAACTCATTAACACTAATAGCTAGGAACGCGACAGTTTCAATAGTCGACCACTCCGGCCGACCGCCGCTCGAGAACTGCCGAGAGACGGGCCGGACTGCCACTTATTGACTCTGCCCCCACGCCGATACAAAGATGGCGCCAGCGTTCCACAGACTATTACACACGCACCAGCGATCCATAGACTCTTGCACACTGACGTATATATAATTGTTGACGTTATAAATGATAAAATAAACGTATCCACTTTGTGCTTTCGTGCTAGTGGTGCTAGCTTGCAAGTGTTCCCCAGATGTGCGTGCGTTGACACCCTCCGTCTCCATTATTGGCCATGAACCATATTACTCTAGTTAACATTATTTTTCGGGGGCAAAAATATACCAATCCTTAGAAACATGTGCCTTTTATAAAAGCTTATTAATAAGTCCTTTGTTTTATTTGTATTTGAGAAAAAAATTCTGATAAAGTAATCGAGTTTCAGACATAACAATTGCATCGACAAAGTTTTCTAAAGCAACGTGCCAAAAGCACAAAAAACTTTCATTTAAAAAGAAGTTTTTATCATAAAGTATTCAAATTTTTGTAAATACGTCTTTAAAATGTGTCAGTTAATTTATTGCTTTTATTTTAATTGAGGCTAGAACTTGTTAGTGTCTACTTAAGATATTTCTTGTAAAATATGAATTTGAAATATATCTATATTGATAATTATTTTTTAAAGTAACTCTATAGTTTTTAAGAAAGAAAAAGAAAATATCTTTATTTATAAATTATGCCACACATCACAATATATTTTAGTACATTTTATAATACCCTGCGATGTGTGGCATAACCTAGAAAATGGACCCAGCTCAGCATTTATGCTACACAGTCTGAAGACCATGTAGCGCTGATTTTCAGCTGGATCCCTTGTCCAGGTGCCATCAC
Organism: Elymnias hypermnestra; assembly: GCA_015832385.1. NCBI lineage: Eukaryota > Metazoa > Arthropoda > Insecta > Lepidoptera > Nymphalidae > Elymnias > Elymnias hypermnestra. Next base: position 816,584 of record JACTOM010000079.1, on the reverse strand, counting down.
GAACGCAGCCCGATATAACTTAATCTATCCTTATATACTATCTAAAGCTACAGGACCTGATAAAAATGTTGCAAAATTAATAATAATATATACTAATTAAATATAATAATAATTAAACTAAAGACTATATTATATATACTGCCACATACATAAACATAGATATATTCTTTTAATTTAGGGCATTAAGACCAAAACTTTCTAATTTTAACTTGTTATTATCCACTTACGTAAGATGTTTCTTGTAAACAAGGAATATAAAATATATCAATAAAATATTAAATATTAAAAATATTTGTAATTCCTCTTTAAAATACGTCAAGGAAGTTATTCTATAATTTTTCTTTTAATTTAGGGCATTAAGACTAAAACTTCTTCTAATACTTTTCTTCTAGAACTTTTACTTATCTAAGACATTTCCTGTCAACAAGTATTATAAAATATATTAATATTTGTAATTTTTTTTTTTCAAAATAAGTGGACTAATTTAAGTTAGTCCACAACTTTCATTTTAATTTAGAGCACTAAGTCTAGATCTTTAATTTTGACCTGTTAGTTAACATTGCACAGGAAGAAAAATTTCTTGCTTAGCTGCTCGTCTTTGCTGATAAGGTGACTGGTCTCGGGCGAAGCTTCCCACCAGACAAGATTTGGGCAAAAATGCATTCTTTGTCGCCACGTCGCCTCCATCTTCAGCTCGATTCAGCAATTACCCATCTTTATCGCCGCACCTACAGTACAAGTAATCTGTGTCTTACTCAAATAACTTCCATGTATAGAGGTTCCAGTAGAACAATCGAATTGTGCGAAATATTTCACACCCTGACCTATTCCAACAGCATATTAAATAAAAAAACAACAACGGCCGAAAGCAAAAAAGCGTTTTAAAATTCAAACGCGTGCTGAGAAAAAGCTGAGTTTATATTTGCAAAAAGTCATTGTAGACTTTTTTGTTTGGGCCTCTTTTTGCTCCTGTTTAAAGAAAAAGACTTCGGATGAGACCGTACGTACTAAAGAACCCGTTAAAGTTTTTGCCCTTATACGAGAATGTGAAGTCATTGTTGGTTTTTTTGTTTCCGCTTTGATTTCGATTGCATAACTACGGGCCCGATTGTGGTCAGGAATTTTGGATTGAGGTCAGTTCCTTTACGACTGCGCTCCTGATATTTCTATAAAATGACTCTAGAAAGCCTTCTTATAGATTTGATCGATCACAGAAAATAGTGACTTCAATAATTATGGTTTCTGGTCAGTTCATATCTTTCTGACCTCCTTTTTTTTCACGGGGGGGAAATCTTCTAAAGATACCCGGCCTCTTAGGGGGAAAGGCCAGGATTATACCCACTAAAACCCCCTCGGTGGTCCTCCTCGGCACATGTAAGGTGGCTCCAGGATGTCCGTAGGAACCTTCGTCTGGTGCCGCCACTGTGCGATGACATACACCCTGTCCTACACAGATACTGACTGAAACATCCATATCCAGTCAGGACTTGTGTTAGTCTAAAACTGACGTTCCCTGACGACCTCTCCATCCAGGCCTCGAAACACGGCAAGATCGCACCAACAACGCGTTGCCGTGCATTCCTCTCATCACTAAGGCGAAGTCGCCAATCGTTAAATGCTTGTTGATGCGACTGCCGTCTGAGACTCTTGATCACCCCTGTATCTACCATACCGCTACGACGAATCATTTGTGTTGCGTGATATGTCCTCGTTTCCATGTCAGCCAAAATGTCAAGTCTTTCTGACCTCCTAGTAGTTCTATAAAAGGTCTCTAGAAGGCTTTCTTGTAAATATGACAGATGCGTATATATGTCACCGAAAATAGTGATTTCAGGAATTTTGGTTTCTGGTCAATTAGTTTCTTTTTGACCTCATGGTAGTTCTATAAAAGGATTCTATAAAAAGAGTATTCAAAGCCTGCTTGTAGATTTGATAGATAGATATATATATATATATATGTCACAGAAAATAGTAATTTCATAAATTCTGGTTGCTGTTAAGTTCATTTCTTTCTGACCTCCAGATAGTTCTATAAAAGGACTCTAGAATGTTCTATAAAAGGAGTCTGGAAAGCCTGCTTGTAGATTTGATAGATGCGTATATATGTTACAGAAAATAGTGACTTCTGAAATTTCTGCTTCTAGTCAGTTAATTTCTTTCTGACCTCCTATTGGTTCTATAAAAGGACTCTGGAAAGCCTGCTTGTAGATCTGATAGATGCGTATATATGTTACAGAAAATAGTGACTTCTGAAATTTCTGCTTCTAGTCAGTTCATTTCTTTCTGACTTCCTAGTAGTTCTATAAAAGGACTCTGGAAAGCCTGCTTGTAGATTTGATAGATGCGTATATATGTTACAGAAAATAGTGACTTCTGAAATCTCTGCTTCTAGTCAGTTCATTTCTTTCTGACCTCCTAGTAGTTGTATAAAGGGACTCTGGAAAGTTCTATAAAAGTACTCTGGAAAGCCTGCTTGTAGTTTTGATGACTACGTATAAAAGTCATAGAAAATATTGTAGACAGAAGTGTTGGATTAAGCACTTCCAATAGTTCTGCAAAAGAACTCTGGAAAGCCAATTTCTAGGTTTCATGGATTCGTATATTATAGAAAATAGAGTGTTCATACCGTTTGAATTGAGGTCAGTTCCTCTCCGATTGGGATCCTGATAGCCCTTTTAGACTCTGCAAAATCTGGTTGTAGGTTTGATAAATGCGTATATATATATCACAGTAAATAATGAAGCCAGATTTTTGGGTTGAGTTTATTTCCGGCTTGTCACCAGTTACTTCTAAAAAAAATTCAGGATAGCATGCTCGTAGATTAAATAAATTTGAATTTTGTTTTGAAATTTGAAAGCCTGCTTATACATTCTATAGATGCGTTTAAATGCCATAGACAATATTGTGGTCAGGAATGTCGGAGTGAAGCCAGTCAATTTCCAAATTTGAATATGAGTTTGTAACACAAGAAATTCATATGAGATACTTTGCAATGGATTCCCTGGAAAGCCTTTTTCTCCGCTGGGAAATGTATTTGCGCATCCCTGCCACGAGGCAGGGAGTGTGGGACTCGCTGGCAAGGCCAGAATACCCACTAAAACCCAGCGACACCCTCCTCACCCTGAATTATGAGTGTCAGAGGCTCCCTTGCGCATTCACTCTGACACTCCCGGATGAACCGACTGAGGATGTTCAAGGAGGAGACAAGAGGCGTTCGTAAAGACGACTCCTGCCACCCAGCCTCCTTCTCCTCCGTAGGGGACTAGCATATGCTGCAGCTTCTCGTACTCGCTCCATTGCCTCCTTCAGAGAAATGACGGCTTCGCAGAAAGAGGCAACTGCATTCCATCGTATTTCACAGTCAATCATGGCGCCTACTATACTTGCCAGTTAGAGATCCGCTTCAATGAGGGACACCAGAGGATGTCGCTGGGATCCCCTTCCAGGAAAGCCTGAGTATTTAATTGACAAACACATATATAATATTCTTTAAATAACAACACGAGATATAAAAACGTGGCATCTTCATCTTTGTGATAATTACAAGCTGGATTCCAGAGCAGTTATAATCATTAATAAAGTATAAATGAAAAGTTATCATATATTTTTCTGACAATAATATAATAAGTCTATTAATATATTCATATTAATAGACTTATTAATCATGATATTGTAACGCAACTACTTATAATAATGAATGCCATGTATATGGGCTGTGGTGTTTGACAGATGGTCCGCCATATTGGATTTAAGATGGCGCAGTTGTTTGGCGCGGATGCGTAGGTGCAACAGGTGTTGTCAAGTCGATGACGGGAATTTTTTTTACGCATTTTTTTAATGCCCCGCGATCCGGCGATATGCTATTTGAGAGGCTGTGGGAAAAGATTTTTAGATGACGCTGATGGCACTGTAATTTTAATTCATTTCGTTTAAAATAAACAAATATACTTTAATATGAATAACTGTTATGGATGTGTGGATGTAATTGAACTATTTATAAACGGCACCATCAATAATACCTTGTATACTTACATACATACATAACCTCATTCCCTTCGGAGCAGGCAGAGACCATGTCCTTTCACTTGCCATGATCCTTGCAACCTTCGCTTCTTTAGAACCCTTTTGGCTTGGCCCCTATTTAAAATGTCCTGGATTTAATCCAGGAATGTTCGCCTTGGTCTTCCCCTTCCAACTTTCCCATTCACTCTTAACTCATAAAACCTTTATGTCAGTCTCCTTTCATTCATACCCTCTACGTGCCCAATACGCTACGTAATATAAAACGATTTTGAAAATTATTGAAGCAATAAACGTAGTAAGCAAACGTTATTTAATATATTTAATAAATTGTTATTTTTTTTTATTGTATAATATAAAGTCTTGATAAACCTGCCCTATCCAAAATGACAGTCTAAGTACGCTAACGCTACGTTAAACGACTAGAACCATACAATTTGTGATCACATGACATATCGATATGATACGTCACTCCCACACATTTTTCAAGCGTTCGACTAACGTTAGCTTTTAAATACCTTGGCCACGTGGTATCCTATGACCTTAAAGATGATGCAGACATAGAACGAGAGCGCAGGGCATTGTCTGTAAGAGCGAACATGATCGCGCGCAGGTTTGCTCGTTGTAGTGTACCAATAAAGGTCACTCTTTTCAGAGCCTATTGTACATCTTTTTATACAAGCAGCCTCTGGATTGACTACACACGGAAGCAGTACAATGCCCTTCGTGTCCAGTATAATAATGCTTTCAGGATTCTGATGGGGCTGCCTCGCTTCTGCAGCGCTTCAGGTATGTTCGCTGGGGCGGGTGTA
>JACTOM010000079.1:698590-811574 GCA_015832385.1 Elymnias hypermnestra | reverse complement strand
TAATTCATTCATTCTTAACCCATACATACATTCTTTTAAATCTGTCAAACATTTATCCATGAAAAGGTTGAACAGCCATGGTGACGCAACACATCCCTGTCGAACACCTCTTTCGACAGGAAACCACTCCGTGTACGCTCCGTTTATTCTGACACAGGCACTAGAACCCTCATAGAGAGACTTCAATGCTTGGATCAGACAACCGCTCACCCCATACGTAGATAACGTTGACCACAGCTCATTCCTCACCACTCGATCATAGGCCTTTTCTAAATCTACGAACGCGCAATAAACTTTTTGGTATTATTATTATTATTAAATTAATAAATTTTTAAACAAAAATTGTGTATCATATATTTTAGAATCTCAGTTTTCTGTAATAAGTTTATTAAAATTTATAATTAAATTAATATAATCAAGATTAAAATATCCATAACATCACACTAACAAACTAAGTTATATACAAATACTTAAAAAATAAGACTGTTTGATCATGGCTTAGTAAAAATAAAAAGTTATGTGTTATAGGGTCTCAATGAGGTCTATTTTGTGAAAATATAAGGTCTGTTTTGGCTGTCTTAATAAATAAATACGTAATCCTTAAAACAAATTTTCCTATTTAACTAAATATTTAGTAAATCGTTTGGTATAAATCTTCCACACTCGTCGTCGTCGCTTCAACCGATGGACGTCCACTGCTGGACATAGGTCTCACGTAATGACGTCCACATCGCTCTACCTTGTGGGGGGTCTGCCTATACTGTGCCGTCCGGTGTGGGGTCTTCACTCCAGCACCTTTAGCTCCAACGTCCATCGGTCCTTCGGACTATGTGCCCCGCCAATTGCCACTTCAGGTTCGCGATTCGTAGAACTATGTCGGTGACTTTGGATCTCTTCATTTCTGATTCGATTATTCGCTGAGTGACTATGAGCTTCCGCATGAGGCCCATAGTCAGCAACCACGTCTCGGAACCGTAGTTCATCTTCCACACTAATTACTATTTATGTGTGAGTGACGATATGCATGTCTGTCTTACTTCTATATATACAAAAATTCCGTCACAGTGTTTGAAACTATTAAATCGATTCTAATGAATTTCAAAAAATATTGCAATGTTTTCTAAACGAACGATCGTTAAATGACATAAGGTTAGATAGGTAAGGAAGATACGTTTGGTTAGTTCGACATTTTTAAATTCGTAATATCTTTTGAATGGAATGTCCGATTTTAATAATTTAAAAAGCATTTCACAGGTATTTAAACGGTCTTTAAAGGGATTACGATTAATATAGAGGTATGAATATTATGGTTTGATTATTGTCGGCGTTTTTATTAAGTTTTAAAAGTAGTTATTGTGCCATAACTACAGTAGTTGGACATTCAATCGATTCTGATGAATTCTTTTTTACTTGTTTTTGTTACATTTGTGTTTGTTACATTTTACTTGTTTGGTTTAGACATAAAACATAGAAGGTTGTATTTGAATTTACAATTTGAACAAGTATTGCAATTTTTTCTAACCAAGCGATCGTTAAATTACATAAGGTTAGGTAAAGAAGGATGGATAGGTTTGTTTAGTTTGACATTTTAAAATTCGTTATATCTTTTGAATGCAATGTCCGATAATAATAACTTAAAAAGCATTTTATAGATATTTAAACGGTCTTTAAAGGGATAAGGATTAATAACAGAATTATGAATAATATGGTTTGATTATTGTCGGCGTTTTTATTAAGTTTTAAAAGTAGTTATAGTGGCATAACTACAGTAGTTGGACATATAGTGTCTTAGACTTTTTTGTAGATATTAATACGTTTTATAATACCGTAGAATACTTTTTTGTTCTATCATCAATAGTTTCAACAGCGTACGCGATGACAGATTTTTTGCGGCGAATATTTTTACTACTTGGGTTTCATTGATGAGTTTTAATTAGGGATTTCTATTTCTTTTGAGAAAATAATATAGCCTACGTCTCTTAGTGATAGTGCAGCTTTCTAATGATGAAATTGTTTTTTTAATCAGTCCAGTACTTTTTGAGTGAAAACATTACAAACATACACACATACAAAATCGCAAATGCCTCTTTATAATATTAGTTTAGATAGATAACTCATGTTGTTTTGTGTAATAATTCTATATTTTAATTATTAGCAACATTTCACTTGTCACACACATATGTATATTGGGTTTTAAAGTAGGTTTGTCGGTGTGCGTTAATGCGCAGACGCTATGCGTGCTCCGACGTTGCTGTTCTCACCCCCGCTAATATAGCGCGAAACTATTTGATACTTGTATCTAATTATCTTAACAAAATTGGTTTAAAGTCATCTATATATTGAGCACATTAGAAAGGCGATAATGTATTGATTCTTTTACACCACTAAAATACCTATAAATACTTAAAAAGATTGATAAATGAGGCGATATTTAAATAACTACCCTCGTATGCTATCGTTATATTCTTTCAGCTTGCAACTTGGTCACTAAATATGAATTGATTCATATTCCCACGGGTTTAGGACCCATGTGGGTGAAACCACATAGAAATGATTTGTTTAAAGACATTTCATTTAAATTTCAATAAATACGAAAGTAAGCTGTGTATTTGAAAAAAATCGAAATTCTTTATCATCATTGTAATTTAGAAGACAATGAAAAGAAAAAGCGACACTAAATAGAAAAGTTTCAATAGCCGCAGTAAAAAGAGGAATCCAAAAAGCGAGAGTAAGAAGAGGAATCGAAACAGCGATAGTAAAAAGAGGAATCAAAAAGCGACAGTAAATAGAGGAACCGAAAAAGCGACAATAAGAAGATGAATCAAAATAGCGACATTAAAAAGAGGAATCGAAAAAGCGACAGTATAAAGAGGAATCCAAAAAGCGACAGTAAGAAGTGAAATCGAAACAGCGACAATAGAAAGAGGAATCCAAAAAGCGACAGTAAAAAGTGAAATTGAATCAGCGACACAAAAAAAAGGAATCCAAAAAGCGACAGGAAGAAGAGGAATCGAAATAGCAACAGTAAAAAGAGGAATCGAAATAGCAACAGTAAAAAGAGGAATCGAAATAGCAACAGTAAAAAGAGCAATCGAAAGAGCCACAGTAACAAGAGGAAAAGAGACAGACACTTTAATTCATAAGATTGAACGTGCTATAGTAAGTGATGATAAGTGGTGGTAGCGCGCAAACCTGGTAAGAGGTATGTTGTAATTGGTAATAGGTTGGCGCTTCCCAATCCTCACCTGAAGATAAGTGATGGTACAGTCTAAGATGACAGCACGCTTATCTGGTAAGAGAGATTATGATTTGAAAGACACATAAATTCTATAAATTGAGCGCGGGAGGAAATGAAGAAGGCATTAAATGAAAGTGGGCCGTCACGGTAGACTAAGTAACGCGCGAGTAAAATCTGCTCTCTTCGTCTATAAAAGTAACTTATAGTCAACGTTACTGCTTTATCGTATTTGTTGGGTGCTAAAAGATACCAAGACGTCACCCTTGGCTATGTAACGCTCGCGAGGTTAAAAAATTTCAATTTCACATCAAAATCCGAGGCTTTCACATATAAACTACGGAAATTTTCAATATCCATTGGCAAAACTTAGACACCATTACTGAGAAGACAGATTTCCGTTATTTGATCTTGAGTGTTATACTTTTATTTCTATTAAAATAAAAGAAGAAAACATATATCTTGTATTAAGTACGTATTGTTATATATTATTTAATATTAGAAACAAAAGTTTTAAATGAAACAAAATCAAGTTTTAAAGTGGAAATAAAGTGTCTCTCGGTTGAGTGAGATTTTAATTTGAAGTGACAGCTATAGTAGCCGTCGGTTGGCATTTGTAACACGGTCTTCTTGACGTGTGTGAATAAATGAATACGTACATAAAACTATACTTTATGAATGCAAAAATAACTCTGTCTGTCAGTCAGTTTTTGTTAAATTTTGCTATGGAATCACCGAGAAGACCACGTCCTTCCACTCGCCATGATCCTTGCATATCTCCTTCGCTTCTTTCACTCTCATTAAACATTTCATACAAGTTCGCCGGTTTAGAGTACTCTTGACCTGACCCTTATTTAAAATGTCCTGGATTTGGTTCAGGAACGTTCGCCTTGGACTTCCTCTTTCAATTTTGCCATTCATTCTTGACTCATGAATCCTTTTTGTCAGTCTTCCTTCATTCGTTCTCTCTACTTGCCACATAAGCATACCTTCCTCAATTTTAGTCTCTACATCTTCTTTCACTCCACGACGTTCTCTTATCACGCTATTCCTAACTTTAATACACTCATAATTATCAACGCTCTCATCTCTACCGCATTTGTTATAATGGCGTGCACCATTTACCATATTCCCTGCATTCACTCTCCTTTTAATATCACATTCACATGTTCTATTCACCCAATAGATGGACACTTACATTCTTATTATGTTGTTTAATCGCTGGGCTATTCAGTGATGGAAAAGATCTTAATAAACCTGCCTCTGCATAAAGCAATTCTCTATGTGTTATGGGTACGCTGCAGAAGAGCAGCAGGACGGATGCTTTAATAACTCTCTCTTCTATAAGGGAGGTCTGTGCCCAACTGCGGGTCGTTAATAGGCTGCTACTGGTATAAACCAGTCTCGTGAACGCCTTTGAAGAGAAAAGCTTGAGTAATCCTCTGATGTCCAATTATGAACTGTTCTGTTAGGTTTTAGTGGGTTTTTCAAGGCTCTTCTCTGTCACAGAGTTCCACACTCCAGACTTAACAGAAATGCATTTCACAGCGAGAAAAAAAGAATAGGTTAACGCATTTAAGTAAGGCGAAAGGGACTCCGTTAAATTACTTCATATTTATTTATTTATTTTATTTTATTGTAATCAACAGCTACTATTACAAATATACGTACAGTTACAGATATTATACAAAATAAGGCCACTTCAGATTACACATTGATAAAAACAAAAATAAGAATAAGATATAAAAAGTTAATAATATGTAATTATATAATATGAAATTAAAAAGTCACAACTGAAATTTGTGTGAGTGATGTGTTAGCGTGTGTGTGAGTGCGCAATTGCGTTTGAGGGGAGGGGGAGGGGGGGTCTGTGTATAAGTGTGTGTGTGAGTGTGTTTGAATGTATTTAAAGCTTGTGTTTACTATTTTTTCCTTTTAATTCCATCCCTAGATTGGAATGATGTGCAGCAATTGCTTTTTTTAACTGCGCTTTAGTTAGGTGAAAGAGGTCTAAATGCGAGAAATTCTTATTATAACTCCGTGCTAATCGTATCAAGATAGAGATATATTTGATTTGAGATACACAAGTATCAAGATTATGATACTGCAGTAACCTAGCAACAAATCGTAGGCGTACAAAGAGGGTGGGTCGCATAAAAGCAACCTTTTTTTTATTGAAACATCCACCAAGATTTTTTCTACCTGCGAACCCGAACTTCTACCTGACGCCGTGCTCTCGCGCAGATTCTAACAAAAATTCAACAACTAGTTTAAAAAAAAAAAAAAATTAAAATTCTACACGAGCTAGTTATTGTGAGGGGCTGTACTTTTTGCTATAGTTTTTACTGCAATTTCACTTGCTGTCCTCTATAGTGGATTTTTTATTATGTTTACATTTTTTCTATATATTTTGACCGCTCGCAAAGGTGTTAATTATATGTGACTTTTGAAGTTTTTACATTATTTCTTTATTCACTGACGTATCAAATATTCAATGTGTACTTTTTTGTGTAAGATTTAGACGACTTTTTTGGCCTAATACGTAATGTCCTTTTTTTAAATAGTTAATACTACGAACTGCAGAAGAATCTTTTTATAACGGAATTCCTTGCACCATTTTAAAGTGATACAGTCTATGATGGAAGGCAATTCAGCTCTTATAGGTTATACACAGTATCGTACCGGAATAGAAATATCTTTGCTTGAGGGTACGTTTTAGCTGGGAGCCGTTGGTGTGTATTAGGTTAAGGTTGAAAATGATGCACACCAGAAGATTCAGGACCTCATATCTGTAGTTGAAGATGCTGACAACTACACCAATGAGGCAGTTCTAGAGATAGCGCTTTTATAAAAAATATACAAAAACTTAAAATACAATACAATAAGGGAGCTTTATTTCAGACAATCTTTGAGTTGTTTTACAAATAAGAAACATATGTATAACACCCCCGCAAACCCTCTTGCGGGAGAATTCCGTAAAGTCCGTTCTTAGCTGACCTCTACTCGGCAAAAGGAATATTTCTACCAAATTTCGAGTCTCTACGACTTATGGTTCCAGAGATGTCATAATGAGTCAATAGTTAACACCCCCGCAATCCCCCTTGCGGGTGGAATTCCTTAAAATCCGTTCTTAGCTGACAAATACTCGGAAAAAGAAATATTCCTACCAAATCACGAGTCTCTACGACTTATGGTTCCAGAGATGTCATAATGAGTCAATAGTTAACACCCCCGCAATCTCCCTTGCGGGTGGAATTCCGTAATGTCCGTTCTTAGCTGACCTCTACTCGGCAAAAGGAATATTTCTACCAAATTTAGAGTCTCGACGCCTTATGGTTCCAGAGATGACATGATGAGTCTATAGTTAACACCCCCGCAATCCCCCTAGCGGGTGGAATTCCGTAAAATCCGTTCTTAACTGACCTCTACTCGGCAAAAGGAATATTGCTACCAAATTTCGAGTCTCTACGCCTTATGTTTCCAGAGATATCGTGATGAGTCAATAGTTAACACACCCGCAATCCCCCTTGCTGGTGGAATTTCGTAAAATTCCGTTCTTAGCTGACCTCTACTCGGCAAAAGGAATATTTCTACCAAATTTCGAGTCTCTACGCCTTATGTTTCCAGAGATATCGTGATGAGTCAATAGATACCTGGATATCTCTTATATCTATATAGATGATATACAATTGAAGTGGTATCTGTCTAACTGCATCATTGGTTTAGTTGTCAGCATGTTCGGCCCTTATGAGGCCCTTAGTTTTCTGTTAAGAATTCCTTAATGTTTGCCTTGTGTTGTGTTAATGACGGTGTGCTCCAGTTCCTTGACTCCGAGAGCACGTTAAGCTGTCGGTCCTTTGCTTCTCTCTCCTCGTGTCGGATTGCCGTCACATCCCACAATGAGAGTGAAGGAATAGAGAGTGCACTTGTGTACTATGCCTGCCAACCCGCAGTGGAACAACGTGGTAGATCTATGCCCTAAAAACCTTCTATCCTATGAGTAAGCAGACCTGTACTCAGCTGTGGGACATTAATAAACTCCTATTTACCTTACCTATGTATATTACTATGTAAAATCTATAACTTTTACTACCAAAACGAGTAATCTTACATATACACATAGCTCATGCCTCATTCTTATAGGGGTAGGCAGAGACCACGTCCTTCCAATTGCTACGATCCTTGCATATATCCTTCGCGTCTTCCATTCCATTAAACCTTTCATATAACATCGTCGGATTAAAATACTCTTGACCTACGCTATATTTAAAATGTCCTGGATTTGGTCCAGAAACGTTCGCCTTGGTCTTCCCCTTTCAACTTTTGCATTCGGTCTTTACCCATAAATCCTTTTTTTCAGACTCATTTAATTCATTCTCTTTACATGCCCAAACCATCTAAGCATACCTTTCTCTATTTTAGTCACTACATCTTGTTTTATACCACAACGTTCCCTTATCAAGCTATTTCTTACTTTGTCACTCAGTTTCAATCCACTCATACTTCTCAACGCTCTCATCTCTACCGCATTTGCTATTCATAAAGACGCGCAGAGCACCATTTACCATATTCCCTTCATTCACTCTCCTTTCGATATCACTTTCACATGTTCCATCTTTTGTAAATTTAGATCCCAAGTATACAAGTTCTTTCACTTCTTCCACTCGTTCCCCATCTATCAAAATATTGCCATTCATCATAGATTCATCTCGTTCAAAAAGTATAACTTTCGTTTTGTTTACATACACTTTCATTCCTTACCCTTTCAAAGCTTCATTCGTAATATTTAGCATCTCCTGTAGCTCATTAGCAGATGATACAACTATTGCTTTGCATTTGATGAGTAATTCATTCATTCTTAACCCATATATACTTTATTTTAAATCTGTCAAACAGTTATCTATGAATAGGTTGAACAGTCATGGTGACGCAACACATCCCTGTGGAACACCTCTTTCGACAGGAAACCACTCCGTGTACGCTTCGTTTATTCTGACACAAGCACTAGAACCCTCATAGAGGGACTTCAATGCTTGGATCAGACAACCGCTCACCCCATACGTAGATAACGTTGACCACAGCTCATTCCTCACCACTCGATCATAGGCCTTTTCTAAATCTATGAAAGCGCAATAAACTTTTTGGTGTAACGAGTAATCTTACCCCGTTTATACTAGTGACCGTCAAAAACATGACGACCTTCAACTTACTTATTAATTCGTGTACCTCCTCAAGCGTAATTACTTACCGCGAAATTAAATTAATTATACTTAACCGACATTAATAGCTATATAAATAAAAATGAATTATCTATGATTTTAAAGTAATGAGAGGTCATTTATTCTGACAGAAGGATTACTTATTACGACTTCTAGATTCATACAGACACGTAATACGAATTACGTGAATTTTCAGTAATTTAGAAGTAAACTTTAGCTAATTATTTAATATTTCTTAAAACAGTAACTAAAAATATATAAATATCTATATTTTGGTTTAAAATACTGCAACTCATAAGAAAGAAGGAATAAAATTGGTTATCTTAAAACAGGTTATATTGAGCCAACGTTAAAAGATAGATATATACTGTTTTAGACATTTTTTTAGAAATTTTAATGGGGAACAATTCTCTAATACATACTAGTTGCAAAAATTTAACAGTTTACGCAGCGCATGCAGCTGAATCTATCAAAAGGAAAAAAAACCTGATTTTCAAACATGCTGCAATAGTGCACAGCTCTATTTATCTTAGCGTGATGATATATAGCTTATACCTTTCCTCGATAAATAGGCTATCCAATATTGAAAGAATTTTTCAAATCCGACAAGTAGTTCTTGAGATAAGCGCTTTTAAACAAACAGGATATAGATTGGAAATTTCAATGAGATATATACAAAGAGTTTGAGCTAATAGTAGATATTTAAAAAGTACTAATTCAATAAAACTTGCATTATATAGTCAATAAATTGTTAACATCGTGAACCTATATTTGGATTCAAATCCACGTATATCGTACATTTGTATAAAACTAGCTGTGCCCGCGAATTTCAGCATTATTAATAATTTAGGCCAATTATTTTACAATTAAGACATATATCTATAACTTTATTATTTTTATAACTTTATTACCAACCAAAATTATCAAATTCCATTTAAATCGGTTCAGTTATGGCGTGAAAGGGCAAGAGACAGACTTACTTTCGCATTTGTAATATTAATAAGGATAAGGGTTGTTATTTTAAACCCTTGAAGGATAAAACTTCTACGATCTTTGAATGTCACATTTATTTATATCGAATCAACAGCCAAAGAAAAGCTTTAATTTTCAAACTCTATCCCTTTAAACCCTTTTTTTTCGTATTAAAAAGAAACCTATATCCCTTCCGCAGGCATTGAACTATCTGTGTACCAAATTTCATTCAAATCAGTTCAGTAATTTTGTGTTTTAAAGCACAACAAACTGAGAGAGGGACCGAGTTACTTTCGCATTTATTAATGAACAGCTTTAAAACAAGGTGTAAGTTTCTAGCCCTTGTTTCACATTAAAAAGTAGCATATGTCCTTTCTCAGGCTCTAGACTATCTGTGTGCCAAATTTTATGTAAATTGGTTCAGTAGTTTTAGTATTAAAGCACGACAAAGTGACAAAGAGACAGATATACTTTCGCATTTATTTATATCGAATCAACAGCCTTAAAACAAGGTGCAAGTTTCTAGCTCTAAAAATGACGTCACAGTCATCACTTTTAACCATTTTGTCGGATTAAAAAGTAGCCTATGTCGTTACTTAGGCTTTAGACTATCTGTGTGCCAAATTTCATTCAAATCGGTTCAGTAATTATGTCGTGACAGCGCGAAATATAGACAGAGTGACTTACGCATTTATAATACTAGTAGGCATTGGTTTTTTACACCCTTGAGGTTAAGACTTTTTCAAACTTTGAATGTTATATTGATATATCAAATCGAGAGCCTAAGAAATAGGTTTCGAGCTTCTTCCTCTAAGAATGAGGACATTTCGATCCCTTACAAATCAATTTTCGTATTAGAAACTAGCCTATGTCCTTTCTCAGGCTCTAGACGATCTGTGTACCAAATTTCATTTAAATCAGTTCAGTAGTTTTAGCGTTAAAGCACGTCAAATTGACAAAGGTACAGAGTTACTTTCGCATTTATTTATTTCGAATCAACAGCCTTAACACAAGGTGCTAGCTTTTCTCTCTAAAAATGACGTCACAGGCAACCCTTCTAACCCTTTTATCGCATTAAAAAGTGGACTACGTCCTATCTCAGGCTCTAGAATATCTGTGTACCAAATTTCATTTAAATTGGTTCAATAGTTTTAGTATTAAAGCACGACAAAGTGACAAAGAGACAGAAATACTTTCGCATTTATTTATATCGAATCAATAGCCTTAAAACAAGGTGCAAGTTTCTAGCTCTAGCGTCACAGCCATCCCTTTAAACCTTTTTTCGAATTAAAAAGTAGCCACTATCCCTTCTCAGGCTCTAGACTATCTGTGTACCAAATTTTATTTAAATCGGTTCAGTAGTTTTAATATTAAAACACGACAAAATGACAAAGAGACAGAAATACTTTCGCATTTATTTATATCGAATCAACAGCCTTAAAACAAAGTGCAAGTTTCTAGCTCTAAAAATGACGTCACAGTCATCCCTTTAAACCTTTTTTCAAATTAAAAAGTAGCCATTACCCTTTCTCAGGCTCTAGATTATCTGTGTACCAAATTTCGTTTAAATCGGTCTAGTAATTTTGCGTCAAAAAGGTTTAAAAGCGTACTTGATTGAGGAGTTTTAAAATTTGTATTATATTATGTAATTCGCCTCCGAAAGCTAATTAAGCATGTATTGGGTTTTGAGTTTTTATCATACATGTGATATGATTGCGTGTCTGTCGGCTTGTAACAATACACCGAGTAGGTATCGGCGTATTGGGCATTGACCATGACTTTCAAAACAGAAACTAGTTCGTATAAGCACCTTACAATTGTTACAGCGCGGCTGTAAATCGTGGCTACATTAATTATCATTTATAACGTAAAAACAGATTTATTAATAGACTAAAACTAAGGACCTTTATCTCTTTTCAAGAAATGTGTAAGGAGTCAAATATAATATCCTTATTTTGTAACAGGCTTTCAAATTTATTTGGCATTGTTTACTTCACTTTATTAAACCGCACCACACTTCTTCCACACACCTTAAGGAAGGAGACTAAGTCAAAAGAGTTTATGGAGATGATGCAAAAGAGAAAAATTCAAAGAAATAGAGGCAGTCAGAATATATATTGAATTACATTTTATATATCCGTAATAATATTTATTCATATAGCGAAATGCACTCAGCACTAGAAATTACCTGAACTGCCTCATTGGTCTAGTGGTTAGCACGTTCGACTACAGACATGAGGTTCTGGGTTCGAGTCCCGGGTGGGGCCAATTCAATAATCAATATTGAGTTTTCTATTAAGATTCCCTCAATATTTGCCTGAAGTTGGGAAGTTGGCGGTGTAATCCACCCCCGTGCCTCGGAGAGCACGTTAAGCCGTCGGTTCTGCGCCTGATCTCTCTCCGGTCGTGTCGGATTCCCATCACATTGGACTATGAGAGTGAAGGAATAGAGAGTGCACTTATGTACTATGCCTGGCAATCCGCAGTGGAGCAACGTGGGTCTATGCTCTAAAAACCCTCGCTCCTCGGAGTGAGGAGGCCTGTGCCCAGCAGTGGGACGTTAATGGGCTGTTACTTGTGTGATTACAACAACTGACGTTAATCATTATACAATTCAGTACAAGTCTCTGATTGAAGAATATGGTTCAATTTAACCCAATGAAGACACAAGTGTGCGTTTCCACAGCTAAAAAAAAGTACCTTCAACCTCGCACCACGCTTTCAGAACTTTCCCCTCGTCACCTCGAAAAGCACTGGGATCCTTAGTGTCGACATTTCGAGTGATCATTGGAATCAAAGGCAAACTGGCTTCTAAAAAGCTTGGGGTGCTCAATAGAGCCAGTAGTTTGCGGCGGAGCACAGGTTACATCTGTATAAAGCGCAAATCCGACTGGATCTATGGGCTGGAGCACCCCAATACCAACTCCTTCTATTTGATCGAATACAGAAACGAGCAATTTGAATTGTGGACGACAATCAATTGACACGTAAACTGGAGACATTAGAGCACCGTAGAAGCGTCAGCTCATGTGTGTTCTATCGTATCTACCATGGGGTATATTCTGAAGAGCTCTTTGGATTGGTACTACCGTGTCGGTGCTAGGACCCGGAGAAGCAAAATGTGAAATAAACTCCCACCTACGGTGTTCGCGCAAGACAATGATGCACATATATTCAAGAGGTCTCTATGATGTTGCAGGTGTCCATGGGCGGCGGTAATAATTTAACATCAGGTGACCTGCCAGCTAGTTTGTCCGCCATAATTATAAAAAAAATTATCACGTATATTTGTTTGAGGTAAGGAAAGTAGTAGCCCACTAATGTTCCACTGCTGGACATAGGCTTCCACCATCTTGCTTCACTTTGACCAACATACAAATTACGCCACAATTTTCGTACCCTACTGCGTACATTCGTGCAAGCTCCAAAGTACTTGACACTGAAATTGTCAGTTATACAACAGGCAATAAGTTCTCCGACTGTGTATTACATGTATTAAACAACATTACTTATACCTGTTCCGCTCTCGTCCTCGTCAAAAGAGGACTATACCTATATATTTAAAACATATCGACGTTGGAAAGCAAACACGTAGCAACTTGGGAAATATTGCTTTAACAAGACTTTTGAATAGTGCCGCTAAAGCCAATCTGTCTAGCAAGGAATGAAATTACGCATTATTTTAATCGGGAGGCAATGTGGCACTTTCGGTGCTCAAAATAGGGCTGAAAGTACGAAATTTCGATCTAAACTTAAGGAAGGTATTACGCACCCAATATTGAAAGTTATATATCGCAGCCCTCAAGACAATTGTCATGATGATAAAAACGCAGGTGACAATGCTATACTTTCGTCCCGTGGTGCGTATGCTATTTTCCATCAGACCGGGATTGATATTTTGATAAAAAAATAAGTAATAAAGTTAAAATAGTACAAAACATTCGCACTAAATTGCCCCTTTTTTATCGGAAGGCAATATGGCACTTTCGTCACTCAAAATAGGGCCGAAAGTACAAAATTTCGATCTAAACTTGAGGAAATAGTATATTACGCACCCAATATTGAAAGATATATATCGCAGCCCTCAAGACAATTGTCATGATGATAAAAACGCGGGTGACAATGGTATACTTTCGTCCCGTGGTGCGTATGCTATTTTCCATCAGACCGGGATTGATATTTTGATAAAAACATAAGTAATAAAGTTAAAATAATACGAAACATGCGCACTAAATTACCCCTTTTTTATCGGAAGGCAATATGGCACTTTCGTCACTCAAAATAGGGCCGAAAGTACGAAATTCCGATCTAAAGTTGAGGAAATAGTATATTACGCACCCAATATTGAAAGTTTGATATCTCTTCCCGAAAGATAATTGTCATCATGATAGAAACGCGGGTAGCAATGCTATACTTTCGTCCCGTGGTGCGTATATAATTTTGCTTTAAACCGGGATAGAAATTCCGATAAAAATGTAAACAATAAAGTTAAAATAATACGAAATAATGTTAGATATTGAATCTATAGCTAAGCACGTTGACTAAACTACGCATTTATTTAATCGGGAGGTAATGTGGCACTTTCGTCACTCAAAATAGGACGGAAAGTACGATCTTTCAATCCAGGTATGATGAACAACAATTAACTCAATAAGTAAGTAAGTAAAAGGGCTCTAGTTTGCTTTTTCTCTTCTTTTATGACAAATTTATCTTGTCTGTTGCATAATTTTGTATTTGCTGTTTACTGCGTGTTTGTTTTACAGCATCGATACGATTAAAGTCTATAAGGACGAAGATACAAGCAATTTTTGTATTTAATATAGAACTGCTTTGGACATTTCTATACATAAATACAATCCAAATAATAGTAACTACAAAACATCGTAATATCACAGTTTGCTTGAAATATTTTATTTTTTACAGATTGCTAATAAAAATAGCCATTTTTAATTATGTTATTATTATTTTTTTGGTAAGTGATGATACAGTTTAAGATGGAAGCGCGCTAATCTGTTAAGAGGCGATATACCCCTTACGGTTTCTACACAGCATCGTACCGGAACACAAATCTCTTTGTTTGGCGGTACGTTTTTGCTGGTAGGGTGGTAACTAGCCACGGCCGAAGCCTCCCACCAGTCCAGACTCAGACAAATTAGAAAATACAATTTCCTAAATTCGTCCTACCCGGGATCGAACCCGGGACCTCCGCTAGCAAATCGAATACTCGCACCACTGCGCCAGCGAGGCCGGAGGTTATTGTTCTTCTAAAGCAACAATATACAGTGTAGTGACCTATTACCTCGTTAAAGGCGTTACTTTTGCCAAATTTTAATTCGATTGCGAATACTGAGTTTAGTAATTTAGAATTTCGATAAGATACAAATATAATTCTTCTGTACGTGTATATATGTCTCAATTTATTAACGGGTGGGTTGATTTTGATGGAATTTTAGTGCATTTTAAAATAATTTAGTTTCTATCCGATAAATAATCGGAACTTCATCAGAAACACCTTGATGTTTTGTAAATTCAAAGCTAATTTACCTGGAACCTAATATATAGCGTATTAGTTATTAATAATTTATAGTTAAACCCTACATACCTTTTTTCACTTACCATCAAAGAAAACAAATTAAAATCAAAGCTCACACTTCTTTAATCAAGTCGGCTTTTACACAAATGAAGATCGACTTAAAATCTAAAGTTACAAGTGTTATTTCACTCAAAATTCTGAGAAGAGACCACAGCAAACTCTGTTGGTCATCCTTTTTGTCTTGGCACGGCAAAGAGAGAGGGCGAATGCAGCTGAAGCACAGTACCCCGGACGGAGGGGAATAGGAAACAGGAGACGGAGGTTTATCCAACTCCTCCCCCTGTAGTGCACTTTTGAGCCGGCTTCATTCGGAGGGGCCAGAGTGGAATGCCACAACGAACCTCTGGTCCTTCCATTCTTGAATGACGAGGGCTCCGCTGGGTTTTAGTGGGTATTCTGGTACTACCGGCGAGTCCCAAACTCCCGTCTGTCTGTCTGAAAAAAAAAATCCTTTTTGTCTTATCATTACAATGTACTGTTTAATTTATTTTATTTCAATTAAAGCAATCGATTAACTCCCACGGGTTTTTATCAGTAATGCTTCATTTTATTGTATGTTATTTCTCATTTTCTTTTCATTTAATGAAAGATTCAAATCTATTAAGTGGTTTTAAAGTTATTTCGTCTTCTGTTATTACTAAATTGAACATCAACACTTGTATATTTCAAAAACCATTGGCCAAGATGGCGTACCCGGATGTGGGAAGCAGTGAGGTAATATTGCGCATTGTAAATTAGTAAATTATATAGACATGTCTATCAAACAACAAATTATTTCATTTGTATAGATTAATACTTGATTGTGATCTCGCCTAATGGTGTTAGATTACTTATACTTTTATACAACTTATAAACAACTTATATATCTAAATCTTAAGGAGTACTTTTTAAACATCATAAAAAATTTAGTAATTACTCCATTTAGGACTGAAATTTAATTAATATATAAATATATATATGTCGGAGAATAAGATAGAACGGAGAGGCACAGGGGCGTAGGATCCTCTGCCGACATCGTTATTAATTGGATCCATTATTTAATTTCTTCTTCTGTGGGCGTTAGTTGGTAATGTTGGTGCAATTAAACACATTATTAATTAAATCGAGTTATAATGTTCCGGATATCAATTTACACAAACTCATAATAATAGCTAGGAACGCGAGTTTCAACAGTAGACAGCTCCGGTCGAGCGTCACTCGACAACTACCGAGAGACTCCTGCCGGACTGCCACCATTGACTCTGTCTACGCCGATAGATGACGCCAGCGTTCCACAGAAATCTGCCCTCCGACATATATATATATATATATATATATATGTCGGAGAATAAGAGAGAACGGAGAAGCATAAAGCACAGGGGCGTAGGGTCCTTCGCCGACATCGTTATTAATTGGATCCATTATTTAATTTCTTATTCTGTGGGCGTTAGTGGGTAATGTTGGTGCAATCAAACACTTTATTAATTAAAGCAAGTTATAATGTTCAATCACTTAATGTTCCCGATATTAATTTTCACAAACTCATTCATATTAATAGCTAGGAACGCAATAGTTTCAACAGTAGACTGCTCCGGTCGAGCGTCACTCGACAACTGCCGAGAGACTCCCGCCGGACTGCCACCTTTGACTCTATCCACGCCGATAGCTGGCGCCAGCGTTCCACAGACTTGCACTACGACATATATTTTTTTTTCTATCCAGTTCCTTATGGTTATATCTTTAGTATTTATGTATATTATCTGTGTGTATATATATATATATATGTTTATAATATATCTTTGGCTTGTATGTATGTTGACATATTCTTAGCTTTTTTAAATCTGTGTACCTACACCACTTGTTTTATAAAATTCTTGCACTTTCTGGGGTTCCTGGAAGAGATCTCTCCAAAAGGAGAAGGTGTCCTATGTATACTAACTTTAATTTCTTACTACTGTGACTTCTTTTTTGGTGCATCAATAAATAAATCATCAAACTTTTATACTTTAAAGTTACGGAGCTTAATTTGAAAATAAAAATTAAAAGTGCGTGTGTACAAAGTACACATATCAGAAGTAAAATTTCTTTAACCAATATACATAAAAAGAAAGGTACATAATTTAAATTCCCTGTACCCCTAAACTAAGTAATCCCGTGACATAGGGGTCAGTATCTTCCCACTTTTATAATATACATATTATTCGCCTAACCTACTTATTCAAGGGAAAGTTAAAAGTGAAAACTTAATTTAAAACTAATCTGTAATATAAGATATAAAATTAATATAAGTGTGGGTGTGGGTGTGGGTGTGTGTATGTGGGTGTGGGTGTGTGTGTGTGGGTGTGTGTGTGTGTGTGTGTGTGTGTGTACGTGCGTAATTAAATTAACAAATATTCTAAGTCATGTTTATATTTAAACAAATGTAAAGCTTTAGATTTTCGAAACTTTGGAGAAAATTAATACAAATAATATATTGACATCTCAAATGACGAATTGTAAATAAAAATGCCTCTTGTTTTTATCAATGTTACAAATTATTAATTAAATTTAAAATGGTATATTAAATTATGAAATGACGAGTGGCAAATAAAATACCACATGTTATTTGTAACTATTAAAACTACCTAACCTTCAAACGAATTAGCATAAATAACGCTGCACATCTTCGTGACGCTAAACATTCGTGTTATCCGTAAAAAATTTACCCTCATGCGTTTCAGTTCAAAATAATCCCAATGACCCAATAAAAAGCATAAAATAAGTCACAAAACTAGACGAAAATAAATCCAAATAGGACAAAAGATTAACAATGTTTAATCTATAAAATTGGTGAAAAAGGCAATAAAAAAACTGCATTGCGCTTCGTGGGAGATTTTTTTTGTTAAAAACTTCTTTTTTTATTGAAAAGGGGATCCCCTTTTGTCGTTGCTCAGGTGTTTGATGTTGAATAGAGCGAATTCTTTCATTTAACATTTGATATAAAGAATAGCACAGTTGATGACCGCTCGTGAAACTATAAGCAATGAATAGCAATTTAAAAAAAACCTATTATACACTTGTACACTAATTTAATACCTACATCTATCCTCCTTTTAATAAATCATTAATATCATTGCAAAAATATTGTGGTGGTTAATTTTGCACATGTAAAACAAAGCCCTTCACCGCGTCTGTATTTTCGCAATATACTAATAAACTACTAAACCGATTTTCATACGATTTACACTAAGAGATAGAGGAATTCAAGTGGAAGATTTATGTATACAATGTATTACGGTTTTTATGTAAAATATTTGAAATATAACGATAAATTGTCGGAAGTGTCAGAGAAAGTTGAACGATCTGGGAGATTTCATCAAAAACACTGCCTTATTTCTTAGAGATATAACAAAACACTGTATGTAAGTATATTCTTCTTTTGTAGGTCTACAAAAAAGTTCTGAATGGCATATATCTATCTTTTAAGGATAACTTACTAAAACCATTATATGCTCTAATAACTTTAGAGATATAACAAAATAAGGTCTGTAAGTGTATTCCTCATTTACAGATCTACATCGAAGCTCTCAATCGCACAGATCTACCATTTAAAGCTTTTTTGAAACTTACTATCAGGAATCATCAAATTTTGTTTATAAAAACTTATATCTGAAACAAATTCAGCAATATTATAATTCGATATTAAAACTAGCATCACAGAAAGAGACATGAAAAGGATCGTTGCTAAAGAATAATTCTTTAAAATACCATAAAAAAGGAAAGCATAAATTAAAGCTGTAATACTGATGGACGGACATCTGTTTGTCCACTGCTAAAGCAGTCCCATTGTTAGCATTAAAATCACTAAAACCTTGCACCATGCACAGTCACCGGTGCTAATAAATTCCAAAACTACGGGAAACGCACATTTTCATATGCGCCATAGCAAAATTCTATTAGTATTGCTCCTTGCCATAACCGAAGACAAATGGCTTAAGTCCCAGAAAAAAGATCAAAATTTATCCTTCTTGCAAGCAGATATAGACGACAATATTCTTTGCAATTAAGCAGAAATAAGTCATTAGGAATTAAGGGGTGGTATACAAGATGTTGCAGACAATAAACACAAACTAAACGACGTAAACGATATTCTAGATGTACAAATAGAAGCTTTATATATAAGGGATAAAGAAGTAATTGTTGTGGCACGAATGGGAGAACATAGTGTTAATTGTTAAGAGGGATGTGCAGGTAAAGAAATTTGAACATTTTGAGGGATGATGAAAAAAACAAGGGTCGATTTTAAGATACAAAAGCTGGTGTCGGCGTCAAGCTGTGCGACGGATGGACTACGGATGCCGTTTGAGATTTTACTGTAGATTTCGAAAATTACTTCGAGACGGTTAATTGAATGTGACCACTTTTGAAGATTTTCGCTGAGATTACTAGCTAATAAAGTACCGTATTTGTAAAATGTCTAACATTTACTAATACAGAAACATTTCGTAAAAAGAAAAAACGAATTTTGATGTTGTCCAAAAATTTAATAGATTTATCATACTTTAAATTGTCCAAGAACTCAATACACAACGAAATTATTTAAAAGGAATGATTCCAGATTTATTTAAAAGTATTACGTGTCAAAAAGAAACTAATAACACGGTTTAATTTTTGCTAATGAATTACTATTGCACTATATGGCGAATTCAAAATACTTTACTAAAATAACGTTATTTTTTAATATTACAATTAGGATGGTACTCCAGTATTAAACTTATTATTTCTATTTTAAAATAGGGCATTAAGGAGTGCCAAAACAGCACTGAGTATTATGCCAATGTTACATAAGTAGAAAAAAGCACAGGAGATTTCGATAACATTAATTTTGAACTTTCTTTTGTTGTTGGAAAATGTCTAATAGATAAACACAAGGTCATTTTGACATCATACGATAAGAAATCGACGGATAAAACACTAGGACAAAGTCCTTGCTTATTTCCGGTCTCACTGAGCCCTTCGAGTAACCTTCCTTTGGATATATTTGGGCTTCAAGCCATTTCTTCGACAAACCTACAATGCTCGTCACTTGTACACGTAACGCTGTCAAAACTAACGACAGAAACTATTGGACAGTAGACATAATACCAACGTTACAAAACTGTCTGACTGTTTATAGAAATTAGCCCACGTTAATATGGATTTCATTACATTAAATACAATAATAGTTTCTTGATTATTTACAATAGAATAACAACCGTCGAACACAGCAATTAAATAAGGCAATACTGACATTCGAATTTCGTGAGAATACTATGTCTTACTCTGTTGCAATCTTTTGACCATTTATAAACTTATCTAATAATTGATACATACATACATAGCATCACGCGTCATTCCCATAGGGGTAGGCAGAGACAAATCCTTCCACTTTCCACGGTCCTTGCATATCTCCTTCGCGTCCTTCATTCTTATTAAACCTTTCATACAAGTTCGTCGGATTAGAGTACTCTTGACCTGGCTCTTATTTAAAATGTCCCAGATTTGGTCCAGAAACGTTAGCCTTGGTCTTCCCCTTCCAACTTTCCCATTCAATCTTGACTCGTAAATCCTTTTTGTCAGTCTCCTTTCATTCTATCTACGAGCCCGAACCGTCTAAGCATACTTTTCTCAATTTTAGCCACTACATCTTCTTTTATACCATTACGTTCTCTTGTTAAGTTACTACACACTTCTCAACACTCTCATCGCTACCGCATTTATTTCTGCCTTCTGCCATACCCAACTTTCACTACCATACATAAGTGTCGGCACCAACATTCCTCCATGCCATGCCAGTCTGGCCCTTTGAGACACCGTCTGGTTATTCCTAATAATTGATCATAGGTATTCATCATGATCATTTTCGTATACTTCATTGCTGAAGGTAGTGCTCTAATAGGCTTTAGTGGCTGCATGGATTAGCTGCTTCCATCTCTCTGTACCCTCCACTTATTTTAGGGGTGTTGGAAGCGTGACTCTCGTTATTTGTTCGATACGATAGGAAAAGATAAGGCGATCCCTTGTTCTCTTTCCTTTGACCCTTCCTACAACAGGTCCTTCCAGTTTCTCCAAGTTATCTGGCTGTCTTTGTTCTATATGACCTAAATAGTGTAGTACTCGTTAGTAACAAGTGGTCGATAGCTTTGTAGTTACTTCCTACCAGGTTAGTGAACTTCCATCTTCGTCCATATCGTCACTTACGAGATTATAGTCAAGGTTCACATTAAAAGAAATCCTTTTAGTAAGAAATACAAATAAATTCTTTCAAACACAGTAAAATTTGGATAACAAAGACATTTTATATAATTAATCTGTACATCTGTATAAAACAATCAATCCAGAACAAAGTTAACTATAAAATCTCCAGAAACACATTGCGTTTATAAAGGTTCAATCAAAAAAATTAACATTAGGGTGTTTAGAAGCCTTTAACTTCACATGTTAGGGTACGGAATGGCACCACCATTGACCGGCATGTTTTTATGAAATTTCACAGGAAAAAATTAAGGCACCCATCTTCCGACAGGAAGAGGAACATATTTGATTATAATAAACATTAAAGATGATAAAAAAACAACCAAACCAGGTGCGTAGCTTTGTTTTTTCCAACCAATCCGAAGTCCTATTGTTTGTTTTGTAATATCCGATCTATGAAACCCTTTGGTTAGTGCGTAACGAGGCGTTCTTAGACAAAAAACAATTGAGGGCAATTCTTTACCCCGGTAGCTAAAAAGAAGCGATTTTATTAACAAAAAAAGTTAGTTTTGAAAGAGAAAGTTGCCTTTTTATATACTTTTTGTTTCAAATTACGCGTTTTATTTAAAATAACGTGGTTTAAAAGGCGGTTTTTTGAATAGATTCAACAAAAACTTTCACTGATAATTGTTTTTTGGGCATTCTCTGGCGCTTACACGAATATCTTATTGTGTAGATGAAGTCCTGGCTTTGATAAGCGATTGTAAAAGTTTGTCAATGTAAATATTTTTATTAGATTGTCCAGGTTTAGTCTTAGAAAGTTTCACAGCTAGTTATCACCTTAATATTAGGCAACCAAAAAAGTTCGTGCGGTTTTCATTTTATGTTTATTTATATGAACTGTATATCGCAAGCAAGATATAAAATTGGGGTAATTTTTTATACATTTAATAGCTGTGATTAAGAGGTATTAAATGCGTTAGATAAGTTTGTTAAGTTTAAATAAAACTGTAGAATAATTGGTAAAATACGGCCGTGTCAAATGCAATAACTCTTGCATGTTTACTTTATGAATTTTTACAGTTTTATTTAAAGTAAACAAACTTACCTAACACATTTATTGATACTTCCTAATATCAGCTTTTAAATGTACAATAATTTACCCCACTACTTAATCTTGCTTGCGATATACACTTCAAATAAATAAACAATAAATTGCGTTGCGTAATAGCAAGGAAATCTTTCTTTCTAATATATAAATATATAATATAATTTAATAAAAAGCTGTCTAATCTATTGTATTATCACTTAATATCAGTTGAAATTATAGCCAAATACTATTTTAATAGCAATAACAACCTAGAACGAGCTTTTAAGCTCATGACAAACAGAAGAACCTTTAAACCGTTAAAACATTATAAAATATATATTAACGATTGACAACTTCTTCAAAGTATGCTTACGCATTTATAAACAAATCTCCAAAACTATAGGACCAAATGACTTGAAATTTGGCATAGTTACTCCTGTCATAACGTAGACGCTCACTACAAACGGGCTTTCACATAATCCCACAGGATCGAGAGATATAAGCGAAATTCTCCAACTGGGGCATCTTGGAATCTGTTCGAGCTATTGAGTAAAAAATTCGACATATGTATTCTTTTGCGACGTAATCCCACACTAAGAATAGGTTATGCCAAATTCCCACCTTTTCAAGAACTACGTTGGTAACATTATAAGGAACGCTTCGTAATGTATATGTGAAGAGTGTGACTTCATTGCTTCGTTAGCAGATAACCCTGGATTCGATCTCTGATAAGGCATATTTAAGTATATTTTCTAATTTTCCTAAACCTGGACTGGTCGTCAATTATATCCGTTGGTAAAGAATCTATCATTGGTTAGCATGATTAATTTTACTGAAAAGTTATTGACAAGAAACTCAGCAGATATGGTGCTGCCAATGTTTACAAACATGTTACATTATGTTAGAAATTGTTAAATATTTTGCTCCCACACTAATAGAAATGGTTACAAACATTGATAGTACTTCAAAACATGGCATCGGCTTGCAGTTTAATAAAAATCTTCTTTAGAAATGTTTATTAACACTACCTAACATTAATATTGTGATCAAATGTTTACTAATGTTTATAAACATTTCTAAGTGCAGCAGTGTAGCTGTAAGAACTGATGAGTGGATATGTAAATATCCAAATATTCTATACTCTTATTGGCTGTATTGAGTCTTCACTCGTTTCTCTAGCTTAGGTTCTCATTTGTTTAAGTCTGGGAGGCTTCGATCGTGGCTAATTAACCATTCTACCAGCAAAGACGTGCCGCTAAGCAAACAATTTGCTTTCCAATACGAGGCTGTCTAGAAACCATAACATTATTAACACTTACCAGTTCAACACGCTCTCATCTTAGACTTAATTTTTTTTTCGCTGGAAAATGCTTTTGCGCACGTCAGATGAAGTTAACTCCATCCAACAGTGTGGGACTCGCTGGCCGCACCAGAATACCCACTAAAACCCAGCGGAACCCAATTCATCCGTATGCTGGGGGCCAGCTGTTCGCTGACGCATTCAGCTTTGGCACTCTGGATGAATCCGACTCAAAGGTTCAAGGAATGAGAAGCAAACGGGCAAAACTGCGAGCACCGACCGCAATCTCCCTTTCCCGCACTAAAGCCTCCTTCTGCAGGATGACAGACTCACAATAGGAGGACACAGCTCTCCAAACAGAAAAGACGCGCCACTAAGTAAACAATTTGCTTTCCAATACGAGGCTGTCTAGAAACTTAACACGCTCTCATCTTAGACTGTATCATCTCTAACAATTAAAAAATATTGCAGTTAAGTGCTAAACCTGTCAGTAATAACAAAACCCTCCCCTATATATCTAATTTGTCATCAAGTGAGATACAAGCGCTGGCCTATTACCAATAAAAAACATTTTTTCATTAAGTTATATATAAAAAGTAGAGTTTCAACGCCGGTAGCTTTGTTATTATTAATAATTTTAGATATGTTATCAGATGAGATGGTTTGGAAATCAAATTTCGAGTCCAATCTTGTCCAGAGGAATCCGGTTCTAAACATTTGCGTGATGGATGATCGGGCACTTGCACGCTTGTTCTTCTACCATGAGGTTATATTACGACATATTTTACCATACATACATCGCGAGGAACTTTATACATTGCTACTTTAGTTATTAAGGTACCAACATAATGACTAACAAAGTCAGTAATGTATAAAATACTGCCAAATCGTCGGCAAATTGATTGCAGTCATTATAATAAGATGTAAGGTTGTAGATCAAAATGGCGGACTCCCAAAATACAGGTTCCGTGTTGTGCAGGAAATGAGACAGTGCTAGGTAAATTGAGGACGTGAGAGCAACAACTGCTCATGTGGTGTTTAGGGACCATCCAGTGGCGTAACTATAGGGTGGCGGGGCTGAAAAAATCTTCCCAGTACCGGACGTGGCCACTGTGGAGGCGATCCGTCCTTATCTGGAGCAATGGCTTTCTAGGAGGCACGGGACGCTTTCCTACAGACTAAAATAAAAATAAATAAATAAATAACATTTTATTTTCTGATATTACACTCTTCTACACATTGAGCTTACACAAAGTAATATTACAGTAGAATAAATACATTAGTTATTGCAGAAGAATGTGATGCCGAAAATGGGAA
This sequence comes from Elymnias hypermnestra, assembly GCA_015832385.1. Taxonomy (NCBI): domain Eukaryota; kingdom Metazoa; phylum Arthropoda; class Insecta; order Lepidoptera; family Nymphalidae; genus Elymnias; species Elymnias hypermnestra. The sequence continues at coordinate 786,656 of JACTOM010000079.1, read as the reverse complement.
TACCAGGTTTGACCAGGTGACTAGTGCAGGTTTTGACCGGGCATGGCTGGTTTGGAAAGTTCCTGCACCAAGTTGCCGAGAGGAGTCGCCGGCTTGTAGGTGCGATGCTGTCATGCGAGAGATATTGGTCCTCTTCCGCGAGACTGTAATCTCGCTAAAGGAGGCCCACGAGCGAAATAGAGAGAATGCAGTAGATGCTTCCTCTCAACGCCGAAGGAGGCGGGATACTAGGCGGCGCTTGTTTGCGCACCTGCTCCCACCTCCATGAATCCTCAGTCGGACTTATCTGGGGCACCAGGGAAGAATGCGCAAACTGAACATCTGGTCTCACTTACGGATGAAGAGGGTTTCGCTGGGTATTAGTGAGTATTGCGAAGTCTCCTCCCTCGCTGAGTCCCACACTCCTGACCCATTTATGCCAGGGTAAGTGCGTGAAAACATTACCCAGCGCAATAAGGGCTGAAAAAATCTTATTGGCTTCTGACCCAAGAGGGCCCCAGCCCAAGAGATACTCAAAGCACATGGGACAAGACATGTTACGTAAGACTTGGCTATTCTGATCTTTAACATACATACATAACATCACGCCTGATTCCCATAGGGGTATACAGAGACTACGTCCTTCCACTTGCCACGATCCTTGCATATCTCCTTCGCTTCTTCCATTATCATTAAACCTTCCATACAAGTTCGTCGGTTTAGAGTACTATTGACCTGGCCCTTAGTTAAAATGTCCTGGATTTGGTCAAAGAACGTTCGCCTTGGTCTTCCCCTTCCAACTTTCTCATTCACTCTTGACTCATAAATCCTTTTTGTCAGTTTCCATTCATTCTCTCTACGTGCCCAAACCATATAAGCATACCTTTCTCAATTTTAGTCACTACGTCTTCTTTTATTATGACGTTATAGACACTTTTGCAGAACAGAAACAGAAAGGTATTGCAATTAAATAGTTACTTATATTGTAAATAATTTCATGTTTTCTCACGCTGTTGCTCCTTCACTGAAAGGCTAGCGTATGGACGACGAATGTGAATTTTCCAATCCGCTTTGGGCATGCATGGAGACTATAGCTTATTCCTTCTCGCCTAAGAAACGAGGCCTATGCTCAGCTGTGGGTCGTAGCTAGTGAATGTGAATTAATGGGCCCCATCAACAGAATATTCCTCAGGTCTCCGATGCTATAGTAACGCTACTGGAAGCATCACCACTATTTGAAAGCGAGGTCTTAAAAGGACAAGCTCTCCTGGAACCAGCTGGTCCAAGGGTGTCTGAGAGCCCGAACCACATCTCGGAATAGCGTCGACTTTAAAGAAATATCTTGGAATTGATTAAAAGTGCCTCTGGGAGGCTCTGGCTGTCTCATTGGTCTAGTGGTTGGCTTGTTCGGCTCAGAATTTGCCATGTGTTGTATAGTTGGCGATGTGCTCTACCCTCGTGCCTCGGAGACCATGTCAAGCCGTCGGTCTAAATCCTGACCTCTCTCCTATCGTTTCGAAATACCGTCATATCTATGAGAGTGAAGGAATAGAGAGTGTGCTTGTATACTATGCCAGCATACCCGCAGTAGAACGGCCTGATAGGTCTATGCTCTAAAATCCCTCTCTCCTGTGAGTGAGGAGGTTGTACCAACATCGGGACGTTAATGACTTGGTAAAATGTATTAATACAATCTATTAAAGTTAGGGCAAATAATTCAGTATGATTTTTCAAGTAGCTTCCTATTAATAAAGACTTATTGAATCACATATATCCCAATTCTGTAACTTTTTTATAGAAACGTATAAAATAGCAGCCAAAAATCAAAAAAAGTAAATAGCAGTCCATTGACGCCCCACGCTGGGCAAAGGCCTCCTCACTGATAGGAAACTCCAGTTATTCCTTCACTCTCATAATAGGATGGGACAGAAGCCCGACATAACTGAAAAGAGATCAGGTGCATTTTATTAATTATTGGAAATTATGACAATGTTATTTTATTATTTATGATGCAATTAGGTTATTCTCCAATTCTTTCGAGCTTTATTCCGAGAAGAACCTACAGAAAGCTCAGTCGGGAAGCCTCTATAGGCATTACAAGTTCATTCGCTCCCACGCTTTTTTTATATAGTCTTCTAATTCATTCAGTGAGAGCTTAATAGACATTTTTATATTCAGTAGTACACTTGTATCTATTATTCGGGCACCTGAATTAAAGATTTCAATATAAATAAGGATTTTGATCAGCATCCTACTTCCGCACCCTAAACAGGTGATTTTTTTGATAGGAATCACACAAAAAGCCCATTCAGGCAATTGTTGTCAAACCCTTGCCTTTGCGACGACAAATAGACATGAAAAAATCGATGAATTATGAATAGGCATTTGAAAATAATAAAAAAAATTCAAGGCCGAACGAAATTGAAACTTTAATGTAACAAACAACCTTTTAAAAAGTTATTATTTTGTGTCTTTATGACTCTGACGTCATTTTTTAAAAGTAACAACTTTTTTTTAAGATGTCTTGGTTTAGTTTCTTATCTTATTACTGTATTACTGGACACAGGCTTCCTTACTCATAGGAGGGAAGGCTTTTAAGGCCCTAGACCCACTGTTCCACTGCAGGTTAGTAGGCTACATATACACTAGAATTGCTGCTGGGATATACAGGTTTCTTCACCATGTTTTCTTTCAGCAAAAAGCGCAATAATAAATTGCTTATTGATGGCATTTCTGGCGCAATGGTACTAACACTCGCTGTGTTTTGCTTTGCATCTAAATCTGGACAAGTAGGCTTCGATTGTGGCTAGTTACCGCTCTACCAGCGAAAATATGCCACCACATCTCGAATACATCACTGCATTTCTCTGGCTAGGACTGTCCATGTTTCCACTCCGTACAGGAAGATAGGAAACACCAGAGTTTTGATCAACCTGATCTTGGTTTTGATACCAATACCTCTTTTCTTCCAGTTGTTGTGTAAACGGGTCATAGCATCTTCGTCATCCCAATTCCCCTTTTAATCACAGGGTCATATTTACTATCATTACTTCTTTGGGAACATAAGAATACATAACGTTCGATGATGCTAATGCCAGAAATGTTGCTGGTCACAGTTAGCTATGGTCAATTCACTTTCATCTTCTTCTTTTACAAGTGCTTCTTCATTATTCTTGGTTAGCTGCTAAGTTTTTGAGTTCATTTCTATCTCGGCTGCGGACTTTATTCCTGTGTGCTGGACGCCTTTTTCCCGCAACCTTGCCCATCATGATAAGTTGGAATAACCTAGGTACGGGTTATTGCAAAGAGCCTAAGAGCGTGACCGTAACACTCAACTTTCCGTCTTATGATGTCCTATTTCAGTCCATGCTTTGCAACCGTACGTTACAATTGGCCAGATTTACCATAGTAGGATCCTGATCCTGAGCTTTATATTTATTATCACCAATATCATCTGGTCTTTAGGCTTTTAGTTTCGTAAGGTAAAACTGCAAAGCCCACATCAATGAAGTCGTATATCTCATCTCTGATTTGTAATAAGACAAAAACGTGTAAAGCTAAGCCTTTTTTGTCCAACTAAAAAACTGATATAGACGCAGATCCCGAGACAAACGACTTTAACGCGTGCGCACACAAAAACTATTTTTACATAAAAAATGTATACGAAAAATTATATATGCCCTGTTATTATTAACTAGCGCACCATCCAGCTTCGCACGGGTTATAAAGTATATTAAAAAGTAAAGTAAGTGACAGCCCATTAACGTCCCACTGCTGGGCACAGGCCTCCTCACTCATATGAGAGAGGGTTTTTAGAGCATAGACCCACCACGGTGCTCCACTGCGGACTGGCAGGCATAGTACACAAGTGGACTCTCTATTCCTTCACTCTCATTGTCCGATGTGACGGGAATCCAACACTATCGCACCGCCATCGCGTGGATCGCACCGCCATCTTCCCAACTTCGGGCAAATATTGAGAAAATCTTAATAGAAAACTCTGCACTGGAACCCAGGATCTCATACCTATAGTCGAACATGCTAACCACTAGACCAATGATATAAAGTATATCATTTCATCTTATTTTGTATCTTGCAGGATCACGAAAGCCTCCCAATCTATAGTGGAGCAGCATGGTGGGTCTACGCTATAAAACCCCTCTTTCCATAATTTAAGTTTCCTAAATAATAGCCTATTAATTAGGCTTTTTTTATTGCTAATAGTTTAACGCTTGATTGTGATATCATACGATGTCACTCTCAGGGTACGTGGTGTTTGGAGCTTTCGTTTATTGTTAACAATTTATGACTTCCATGATGGTAAGTGATGATGTAATCTTAAATGGTACCGGTAACTGTTAACTGGTAATTTATCAGTTAATAGTTCAGCTTTAATGGAACGCAAATTGGTTGAGGCCTCCTGACTTAAAACAAAACTTAAATTTTTAAGTTTTTGTAATTTTGATGATAATATCATAGGATTTATCAATCCAGATCACCGTTTCATTAAATCATGTATCTATTAAAATATAATGCTTAAAACGCCGTAAAAGTAGAAAAGGTAATGCAGTAATCAATTTTTAACCTTTATCAAACTGTCTTGCAAAATTACTATTTTAGACATTTTAACATTTTTGTAAATTTGATGATTAATTAACCCTATTTAACAACAAAATTTATCATTACTACAAAAGGTAGTAGGTTAATAAATAATTTATGATTTTTTTTGTAATTTTGATGACTTTATCCACCCATTTAACAACCCAGATCACCATTTTATTTTTCATTTATCTATTTCATCATGATGTCAAAAAACCTATCATCAGTACAAAAAGTGGTACAATAATATATTTTTTTAAACACTATCCTAAAAAATTTCTATTTCAAACATTTTAATATTTTTGTAATTTTGATGATTATATCATCCCATTATCAATCGAGATCACCGTTTAATTAAATCAAATATCTATTAAAACTCGTTAAAAACTTAGGATTTTAACATTTTTGTAGTTTCGATGATTATATCACCCTATTTAACAACAACTATCACTTGTTTTTACAGATATAGCTATTAAATCATGATCCATAAAAAAACTCAATCAATAATTTAAAAAATAATACACTAATAAATTATTTATCTTTTTCAAACCGTCTTGCGAAATTACGATTTTAGACATTTTAACATTTTTGTAAATTTGATGATTATTTAACAACAAAGCTTATCATCACTAGAAAAGGTAGTAGGTTAATAAATAATTTATCCTTTAAACACTGTCTTACAAAATTAAGGCTTTGGTCTTAACTGTTTATAAGTAATATACATATATCTGATTATTTCTATAAGTAATAAGTTTTTTAGAAACAATGCAACAAAAGCAGCTTGTCATAAAGTATTTCGTCGGCATTCTGTATAATAACCGACTGAGATAAGAGAGGTACTGAGTTTAATTGCCCGTCAATAAAAGCCTCCCTATAAGGCGGAAGCTTTGCGAACTTTCGATTTTTTGGGACACATGAAAGAAAAGTCGTAAAGCAATTTATTTACGACTACCGTCAAAGCATAAGTTCCAAATACTTTTAATGTTTTACTTCATTGTTTTGTAATCAGCTGTTGCTTTTTAATTTTAACGTTTTTTTTTTAAGTACAAAGCCTTTAGGAGCTAGACTTCTTATTTATATGTATATTTAAGTGGTTGTATTTATTTAAAGGTCTGTCTCATTGATCATGAGATCCTGGGTACCAGTGCAGAGTTTTCTGTTACGATTTTCTCAATATTTGCCCGAAATTGTGGAGTTGGCGGTGTGATCCACCCCCGTGCCTCTAAGAGCACGTTAAGCCGTCGGTCCTGCGCCTGATCTCTCCGGTCGTGTTGGATTCCCGTCACATCGGACTATGAGAGTGAAGGAATAGAGAGTGCCCTTATGTGCTATGCCTGCCAATCCGCAGTGGAGCAGTGTGGTGGATCTATGCTCTGAAAACCCTCTCTCATATGAGTGAGGAGGCCTGTGCCCAGCAGTGGGACGTTAATGGGCTGTCACTTACTGAAATTTTACTGAAATGTACATTAACCACGACTTTGTTTATGTATTTTTTTTTTAGATGTGTAAATGTAATATTTTTTTAGTTATCCTTAATAAATAAATAAATAAATAATTTTATGAATTTAAAATGTGTACCAAATAATCTCAAAGGAAGTGATTAAAAACTTTTATGTTAACGAAAATAAATGGGGCATTGCTAGTACCTTATATTTTCGTTTACATTTCGATCTGAGTAAATTACTATATTGCTCTGATATTTTAATAGTTACTTTACTATTCAGAGAGGAATCCGGCAAGTTGGTATTCATTATATATTTCAAATCAAATCAAATCAAAAATATCTTTATTCAAGTAGGCATATTTGAATCGTCAAATTATATTTTTTTTCCACTCTCTGATTCTAATATACGTCTGATGATGGTACTCAAGAACGGCTTAAAATCTAAAGTTACGAGGGTTCCTTCGCGGCCTGATCCGAGAAGAACCCACAACAAACTCAGTCGGGTAATTTGTATTTTTTTTTATTACCATCATCATTATTATTAACTAATAATACGATTTTTCTATCAACTTTCTTTTAACAAAGACTTTGAATTTATTAATTGACATCTTTAGAACGTCTTGTGGGAGTTTATTATAGAAACGTATACAGTTACCCTTAAATGAGTTGTTAATCTTACGCAGCCTACTAGAATTTATAACTATATATATATAATTTTGAAATGAAATGAATCATGATGATCAAGAATGTCATTTTTCCAGAGTATATAAAATTAACTATATTGATAAAAATTTGAGACGTTGATAAATTTAAGTTAGAATTATTGAGGATTCTTTCTTGTTTATAAATGGGGTTTATAACAACTGAGACTCCACCGTTGCATACTATTAACAGCCCTCATTTGCGTCTGGTCAATGACAGCCCTGTTTTAATCAATAAGTTCTTTTTCGCGCCCCGTCCTTGGCTTTTTTTTCCTCGGCGCGACACTCTGCGCGCGTTACGTACAAAATTACGTGTCAATCAACGCGAATTTGAAAAAGCTCCGCAAAAAGGCGAAAGCTTGGCCAAAAAATCGTCTACCGAACTGTATCTCGTATCGTGTAGCCATTTTAATTATTATTTAATACCGAGGGACGAGCACGTGGCGACGCGTGCCGTCACCCTCCCACTCTCCGCAACGGGCGCGCTGTTTACCTCTCTCTCGCTCGCACGGAGCCCACTTACACACATAAAAATGTTGAATAATAAAAAAATGTGTACACATTTTTTTCTCTTAACCGCTTTGTATCTGTGTGCGTCGGCCTCACGCCGCTAGAGAGGGACGCAGCTATAGCGGCGAGCGGTACCAACAGCTCCCCACTCCGACTTTTTAAGCTCCGCTGTCGATGTTGTCGTCCGTGTGATTTTTTTCATTTGATGTGTTAGTGTACCCCTCGCTCGGTGTAGTTCACTTTTTGTACTATAGATCTGAATTTCAGTCTCGTTTTTGCCGCGTCGGTCTAAAGGCGGGCGAACGGGTGTTTTGTATTGCATTTTTGTCGAGCTCGGTGTTTCTCTCGAGCCCGAAGAGGCCGGCTTTTTGTCGAAGCACATGTCCCGTACAGAAGCGCTCGCGATCGGTGCACGCGCAATTCGCCGAGTGTGAGCGGGACGGCTCGCAGCCTCACGTGTAGATCACCCACAACTATATCAAAATACCGCACACAAAAATCATTGAGCGCAAAAAAAAAATCCGGCAATTCGGATCCTAGTAACCGCGGCATTCATAATTTTACCTCAGGGTCAAGAGTACGGCTCGGCGTTTTTCTCCCCCGGCTTTTTTAAATGTTTATTTGCCGGGTGCACGTGGATTTTTCGAAATTTTTTCGCCGACGAGCCCGGGACTATTGCCTTCTGGACGTGTTGTGACGCCTAGTGCTATGTGATATTTTTTTAAGTGACATTTTTTAGATAGGAACAAACTGTGATTTATTATGGTGATATTGGTGAACTGAAGAGAGCAGGATTGTGAGAGGTATGTTTACTTTTGTATTTCTAATTAAATAGGCGAGATCCCCTCTTGGATGAGGAGAAGTCTCCCCCTGTGAGGGAGACGGAATTTTTACGTAATATCTCCCCCTACCGCGATGCTAAAAATTGTGGGACGACTCGGTAGCCGTCTGTCAAGCTCGACCTTGAAGTATGCCCGAACTATAATTTATACAGAAAATTTATTCGTGTCTACAAAACGCGAGTACATTTTAACTTTTAATCTATTATCTATTTTTAAATTATGCAAATGTGTTATTAAAGTTATCGAAATGTTGTCCGAATTTCCGTAGTTCCTTGTCACTACAAGATAAGTTATATAATTAATGTAAAGATTTATTTTTACGTAGATAACATTTGAACTTAACCCAGATCAACAAAACTGCTATTAATACGAAAAATACTTGTAATTATAGCGTCCAAAAAATATGCAAATATTTTACATTTGTCGAATTAATTCTTTAACAACAATTTCAACAAATTAATTGTTAAAAAACTTAATTCTGTTGACAAAAACAATTGTTGGACAACCTTCTAGTTACCGCTTCAGTTGCTACGAAACAATTTAGCAATTTCGAATTTAGAAATAATTTAAAAATGGAACTCACTTTGACAGTTGCAAAATATTATAATCGGAAGATGCAGTTTGTTTATCTGTAACGTGTATGAAATTGATTCCTGCGTTTTAATTATAAAAAAAAATGCCTACTCGATTTATTTTTAAATATATTCTACTTTAATATGCAAATTTAAAATACTTTGCATTGTGAAATGTAAATATGACTATAGATTATATAATTTTATTTTACTTCAATAATGTTTTTTATTATTAGTTTAAAAATATTATATTAACACTTAAATAAAGAGTCATTTATATATATTTATTGCTGGTGTCAAATAGATATGATATATTTAAAAAACCATTATCAATACAGCAAACTGTTAATCGTATGAATAATTAGAACGGATTTAATCGTCGATAATTCAATTCTGTTATAATAGCTTTTAAGTTAGCCATATACGAGTAAGTTTAAAATGTTACATTAAACAAAAACTTAATTAAATACTCGAAGTCACTTCCCCATTTTAAAACTAGTAATGATTACAAATCTTGAACTTGATCGACCGTGGGGCCCAAGTGCTAAGCATCACCAAGTTAAATGTGCACCTAACGGCCTTAACATTGATAGTAATAGACTTTATTATCAAGGCAATAAAGATCAAGGTTCTGTAACTCATCGGGTTGTAATAGTAGAGTATGTTGGTCGAGTGTTTGGTACGCGCAATTATTATCTTTGACAGCTGTGTATGGCCAGCTCCACAGGTACGCTCGAACAGACAAATGTATAAGTCTTACGTAATCGAAGTAATGTTTTAATATTATTTTGTATTAGCTATATCCTGTGGTGTTACCCGAGTAATTCCGGATGCCTTTTTTCTAAAAATACCTTAAATTACCCCTTATAACAGCAATCTATTAAAGAGTCATTCAGAATAAACATACCGATAGAAATATCGAAGCCATTTAGGAAAAAGTTTTGTATTATACAGACACTTTATTTTTTTCAATTCAAAATTTAGATGGGTTTTTATGTTTAATAGATAGATAGATACTTTAATAGATGGATAGATTCTTTATTGTGTACCAATGTTATTTAGAATAAAAAAAATAATTAAAATCCTAGACCACAAGTGTTGCTAGACTAAAAAATATAGTTTATTTTAAAAAATGTTACCTACTTTGAAAATTAAAAATAAATATGGCAACCTAGAAATTTATATACTTTTTACGATACACACATAATTTATTACAAATTTTATAATTAAATCAAAAGTTTTGTTATATGTAGAAAAAAGAATACTTTAAAATCTTTTTTACGTGAACAAATCCAAGACAAATCATCATTAATATACATTGTAGACACGGTTGTACAAATCGTGTGATTATAGCAGCCTTATTTGCTGCGGCATGTGGGCTAGGGGCTAGATCATTGACACAACCTACGCGGCTGCTCGTCACCTGCTAGAAAAAAAAGGCATAGTTTTTTACTCCTCGAATCTAGTTTTCAATAGATGTACACAAATATCCAAAGCAGCAAAGCAACTAATTAAAATAAACAAGTACATAGCATTAGGAATGTCCACTTACTAGTTAATCAAGCGGTATTTGACGCTCCAATATTCGGACAACATTTCGATATCCCTTCTAAGAATACAAAGTTATTCTGATCAATTTTTCTTTCAGATAAAAGAGAACGAAGGATCTCGTGAAATTCCATGACACATACAGCAAAAGATACCAAGGAAATATTAAGACAGAAACCCTATATTTTTATATGATAGTGCCAAATAACATTTAGACAAATTTAATAACAATTATTTTGAAACTTAGATAGGTTTTAACTAAATTAATAAAGATGATGGAAGGAAGGACTATCGACTACAGGCCAGACGGTGGTGGGCTGGATTACCATAACTCCCCTTTAATGGCGGAGATACCCGTAGACAATTATTCCCATATCCATAGAAGTATAGAACATTTAAGATCTATAGGTGTGGCCCCACCTCTTGATCCACATAGACATTTAGCAGCCAATCTGACAGATTTAAGGAGATACGAGCACCCAGATGACATACCCGAGATAAAGCCGTCCGTACTTAGATTATCCGAATTCAAGAGTGGTCTTCAAGATATCAGGGTGCATAATGACCAAGAAAACGATATACAAAGACAAATGACTCCACACGACGATGGAAAGGGATACAGCGCGCCATCAACACCTCTCTCTGAAAACGGCGGCCAAAGCATCCAGGAAGAGAAGGTTAGATGTTTTACTCGTTTTAATAACGAATTAACGGCTACAGATCACAATGGCAATTATATATTATCTAGATTTTGAGCTAGTTACATTGTGTCAAGCGAATCTGTTAGGGCAAGATCTGTCTACGTCGGTACGTGTCGGTATACATCGACAAAATATACATTATTGCCATCGTGTTATGTATCCTTTAATCCTTTTTAAATACGTCTTTTTCTATTAGTTGTTACTATGTAATTAATAAATTTAATTTATCATTATGCTCTATCCTTGAAGTCATCGGAAGTTTTCGTGTGTTGACGTCATCACTGGCAGCATTCGGTTTAACACAATGTGCGTTATTATAATCATTATGAAGAATCACGATGCAGACTTGTTCCGCGTACCAGACCATTAATCTTTTGATGATCTTCTATTTCGGCAGTGAATTTCCTAATATGCCTAAGTATATAAGGCTTCCGCGTTAAGTACAAACTCATTTGAGTTAAGTTTTCCATTGTTAGAATATTTGTAGTTATAACCACCAACATTATACTTAAAGATATTACCTAAATTTTTTACCATTTCCTTAATATTTCATTATCTTAAGAGAACTATCGCAATTCAAATAAGAAACCCAAAAATATCTTAAATGATTTTTTGCTATAAGACTTGACAAACGTCTATAAACCCTCAGTCGTTGAGATTTGGGATTTTTGAAAGCTTATCTGGATTTTCAATAATCTCGTCTTTAGGATTGCTATATAATCCTATAAGGTTTACGATGAAAATGGGCTTTAAATCAGTAATATCTGTTTTTATCACAAGTAAATTTAAAAAACGATGACCGTCAAAAGTTACAAAGACCTCAGGTTCTTCTGAATTTCGTTAAGCACTCTTATGGTTTAGTTATTTACAATCATTAATGTGACTTCCTAGTGTATAAGAGTGCTAGACGTAATTTAATATTCGAGTGCAGTACTAACTCGTTACATCGTATTTACATAGCAATCGATTTGTTTACCTAAAAAGAAAAAAAAAGAACCTTTAACTTTTGGATTGGTTAATGTCAAATGTTTCTCCTAATATAGTTAGGTTTTTTATCTAGAAAGCATTGGGTTCCATTGTTCCGAGGATGCATTCGGGGATTTTAATACATCCTCATGGAAACGAGTGTGTAATTTTAGAAGAAAGCTTAGGCTTTAAGATATAGATTAGATATTTATCTAATGACAATCTCTTTAGTGTAAACGTGTGCCAAAATATCTATTTCTCTTACAGTGTATGGGGTCTTTGTTAAAGCAAATGTGCCTTATATCCTGTATATCATTACTATGTCCTTGAAGACTTAAATTAAGTGTGAGCCTTAAGGCTAATTCAATATCTACAGTAATACGATTTTTGTTGAAGCGAATGGACTTAATACTTATGGGAGAATGAAAGGAAATTGCATGCAGCGGAGATGCGAATGTTGAGATGGATGTGTGGAGTGACCAAATTAGATAAGATTAGGAATGAGTATATTAGAGGAAGTGCGAAAGTAGCACCAGTGACAGAGAAGTTAAGGAGTGGAAAGCTATCCTGGTATGGGCATATTATGAGAAGTAAGGATAGCCATGTATGCAAGATGGAAAGGACGACCAAAAAGGTGTGGATGAACTGTGTGTAAGGAGTTTGAATGTAGAAATGACAGCGGATAGAGTGGAGTGGCGAAAAGAAACATGCTGTCCCACCTAGTGGGATAAGGGCAAGTAAATGATGATGTTCTCCAGCAAAAATATGTTTATCAATAGTAATAAGTGTGGATTTCTCTTGTATTACTATTAGAACAGACGGTAATAGAAAATATATTGTTACAGCTTTCCTATTGGTAACTGTGCTGTACATTCGTCTCAGTGAGAGTTTTTTCTTATACGTATGAAAATATATCGTAAAATACTCTGTATTGATAATCTAACAAGCAATCTACTTATTTAAATGGTAAATCAACATCATCATGGCCTGTTTATATACAATCTTCAACATTTAGATTAAAAATTCCATTCGTAAGCGTGTAACAAACTATCTCTTCAATTCAAATTAGTTTCTCGTGTATCTTACAAGATGTGAAAAATTCTAATACATTTTATTTCTTATTCAGTATTTACTTCGTTTTATAATGTAGGTTTATTTGTTTTGGATTTATAGTCAGTTTCTTCTGTAGAAAATTGTAGGGCCTTGTATGAATTGCTACTTTATTATACTTATTAATTTTTTGTGTTATATATTACATATCTTAATTCTTGCCTCAGAGAGTACGGTAAACTAATCATTCTGCTACTTTACACTTTCTTTCGCTTCTTTTATATTAAATGTCTTCATATTTAAACTTAATAACCACTTAATCAAGCTTACACCTTATGATGATTGAATCGACTGAACCAGTCTGATCCAATTCATTAAAAACTCTGTTTCGATCAAATACTACAAAAATATCTGCTACATTTATGGAAAGAATCTTCAAAAATTTCTTATGTTTTGCTTATTTACTTAAATGTTCTACTTTATCAAAATTTCTGCTAACAAATTTGATTATCATTTAAAAGGTTATTGTGACCCAGCCTTATCAGATAGATTTACACTATCTTTGACTGTGTTTTATAACTTTTTAAGAGGAACAATTCCGTTATACATGATCGTTGCGTAACTTTAACCGTTTATACAGCGCACGCAACAGAAGCTTCCGAAAGGTATAAGTTTTACCCAGTTTTTGCAACATTTTTGATTGATGCTCTGTTTCTATTAGTTGTAACGTAATGTTTTATATCTTATAGCTTTCATTGGTAAATGGGCTATCCAGAATTAAAAGACTTTTCCAATTCCAATATCAGTTTTAGGTTTTTGCGCGTTCAAAACTCTTCATGAGATCAGCGCGTTAAAAAAACCTCTTTTAACTTTGTGATATAAGTGTAGATAGTGGAATATGAAATGTTTTTTTTAAGTTATATTTTAACAGGTATTTAAGTACCATAATCGCGTAATCCGAAGTTTGAAATCGTACATTTCTTGCCTCTATTACGCTTGATGAGTCCGGATATGCCTTGAGCGTACAAGGTCAAGCGTACTCGGGTCGTATAGAGGTTGTATAGGACAACAAGTACACTCTCATGCAGATAAGAATTTTAGGTTTTCGGCTAACACGTAACGGATATCAGTTCTGTTTTATTATTAAAGGGATACTTTTTAAGTGATACTTATTTTGACACGCTTGAATTGAGGAGTAAGCTGCCGAATGCGTGATGAGAGCGTTACGATAAGTTTATTCGGGTGAAGCGAATATAAGTTAAGATATAAGTTAATGAAGATATAAGAAAGTGAACGTTTTAGTTTAATAGTTAACACACACACTCACACACCCATCCACACAATCACACATACACACACACGCACACGCACACACAATATTATATGTCATTAAATAAAAGTTATTGTTTTTATTCGTCGTGCAGAGCAGCTATGCCCAATATGGCGTCGCCCATGGCTTACATCAGCTGACTGTGTAATATTTCTATTGATTCGTGTGAATTTAAAAAAGTTTCTCTAACATGGTGTTTTTATCGTTTTGGACTGTTAGGGTAAAGTGAAAGGCGCTTTGCAGAGCAGCCAAGGCCAATATGGCGGAGTCCAGTCTTACATTTGACTGATTTTATTCAAATATTTTTCATAAAAGTAGGAACTTCTTAAACTTATTACATAGAAAGAAACTTTTAAACCTTTTACGTGAGCTTTTAATAGACAGCTTTTTTTACTAGTTTTAAAATAATGTTTATGTAGTTTTATCAATCAATAAAGAGTATTTTGTTAACGACTGTTAAAATATAACTAAAGAAATCGTTTCCTATTCCTCTATCTACACTTATATCACAAAGTTAAGAGGCTTATTTAACCCGCTGATCTCATGAAGAGTTTTGAACGTGCAAAAACAATAAACTGATATTGGAATTGGAAAATTCTTTAAATTATGGATATTCCATTTACCAATAAAAGCTATAAGATATAAAACATTACAATACAACCAATAGGAACAGAGCATCAATCAAAAATGTTGCAAAAACTGGGTAAAACTTATACCTTTTGAGAGCTTCTGTTGCGTACGTATAAACGGTTAAAGCTACGCAACAATCAAGTATGACAGAATTGTTCCTCTTAAAAAGTCGTTTCATATTCCACTATCCTATATAATAAAGTTAGAAGAGTATTAACGCGGTGATCTCATGAAGAGTTTTCAACTGAAAATCTAAGGAACTGCTGCTGAAAATTGAAAAATTCTTTCAGTTTTGGATAAATTGTATAAAATTCAGTTGCCCAAATTTCCGTACACGCCACTCAGGAAAATCTTTGTTTAGCCCAGCCTATGTCATGACGAATTTTGCTACTAACACATTTATCATATTATAGAGTTTGTAGCCAGTATAATACAAGATCTTCTGATGTTGATCTCTTTCCATCTTTTTTTTTTCGCTGGGAAATGCGTGGGAGACAGTCGGGTGTGTGGAACTTGCAGGCAGTGCCAGAATACCCACTAAAACCCAGCGTAGGAAGGATCAGAGGCTCATTGTGGCATTCCACACTAGCCCCTCTGAATGAAGCCGACTCAAAGGTGCACTACAGGAGGAGGAGTTGGATAAACCTCCGTTTCTTGTTTCCTAAATCAAAAACGATAAAATCTGCTCCTTTTGATAGCTTCCATTGCGTGCGCTACGTAAACGATTAAAGTTACGCAAAAATCATGTACAACAGAATTTTTCCCCGTTAAAAGTTCTAGAAAAAAAGTCCACGACAGCATATATCTATCTTTTAAGATTGGCTCACTATAACCAAATTGTTATAATACAAACGGAAGCGACTCTCGCATTTGACCGTTGCTCTTCGCCACCTTCAGCGTTGTGAACCTTCGTTTTTATTTTTTCGTTAATTTTAATACCGAGGTGTAATTGTAATTATGTTAATTTTGTTTATATCGTACAATTATTCTATCTTATCTTTGATCTTATATGAAGTCGTCAGCTCACCAGCTATCCTTCCTTATCCTTGAAACTATAGTTGTTTGTCTGCGTATACTTAGATTGACACTCGTAACTTATTACTTACTTACTAATAAGATACACGCAATATCTAACAAAGAAGACATAAAACCTATTTGCATTGTTTCACTGCAAAGAGATTATTGTGCTTTTAAAAGCTCAAGACTATCTGTATTGGTTTAGTAATTTTTGGGTTAAATTTTTGGGTTGTGGAGGCGATCCGTCCTCACCTGGAACAATAGCTTCCAGGGAACACGGGACGCTTTGCTACAGATTGGTGCAGGTTCTGACCGGATATGGTTGCTTCGGAAAGTTCCTGCACCAAATTGTCCAGGAGGAGTCACCCGCTAGTCATCAGTGGCTCAGTTATCGATTCAGCGCATCACACTGTGGCAGATTGTGCGGCCTGGGGACCTCAGCGTCACCTCCTGATGGCGTTGATCGGCGGTGACCTCTCGTATGGGGAGCATTGTAGGTGCGATGCTCTCCAGTGAGAGATGGTGGGTGGAAGACGGTAGTCTCGCTGAAGGAAGCCCACGAGAGAGAGAATGCAGTGGATGCTCCCCCTCACCGCCGAAGGAGGCGGAATACAAGGCGGCGCATGTTTGCATCTCCTACCGCCTCCCTGAATCGTCCGTCGAACTCATCCGGGACACCAGGGCAGGATGCGAAAGCTGAACACCTGGTGCCTCACTAATGGATAAAGAAGGTTCCGCTGGGTTTTAGTGGGTATTGCGAGACGTAACCTCGCCAAATTCCACTTAATTAATAAAGAGGAAAAGTTTGTGTTTTTGTATGTAAGTTTGTAACGTTTTCACACAAAAACTACTGGACCGATTTCCAAAATGTTTTCACTTTTAGAAAGCTGCATTTTCACTAAATGACATAGTGTATATTACTTTCTAAAAAATATAGGGATCCCTAAGAAAAATGCATTGATGTAACCCAAGGCGTGAAACAAAAAATCTGTTATCGATTGCACTGCGAAAACTGTTAAAGATCGAACAAAAAATGTTCTACAATATTATCGAACGTATTAATATCTACAAAAAAGTCCTTGATACCATATATCCAACTACTGCAGTTATGCCACTATAATTACTTTTTTACATTTTAAAAGTGCTGACAATAATCAAACCATATTATTCATACCTGTGTATTAATCTATATTATATTAAAGACCGTTTCATTACCTGTAAAATACTTTTTTATTAATTAAAATCGGACATTCCACTCAGAAGATACAACGAATTATAAAATGTAGACTTTTGCAACGAGTACGGTATCTACGTGGGTGAAACCGCGGGGCATTACTAGTAGTATATTCCTAAATTTACACCTTTCTGCCACTAAAATATACACTATACAGCAAAACAACGCTTGCCGGGTCAATTAGGTAGTGTAAAAAAACCGCAGTAGGTAAACTTATGCTGTTTTTCAAGTGTCCAGTTTACATAATGTCTGGATAGATTTATCAGAGGCCTTGTAACATTTCGGGCGCGCTACCGGGTCACTGTTATCGTTGTTATGTTTTTGATTAGTACGTGAACGTGAATTTTATATGATACATACACTGGGGCATGTGTATTTAGTAGCAGGCGTGGCCACTGTGGAGGCGATCCGTCCTCACCTGGAGCAATGGCTTTCCAGGAGGCACGAGACGCTTTCCTATGGACTGGTGCAGATTTTGACCGGGAATGGCTGCTTTGGAAAGTTCCTGCACCGAATTGGCCGAGAGGACTCTCGCCTGCTTCCCACAAGTGTGGTGCAGGTATCGACTCAGCACATCACAGCATGCGCAGACTGGGGACCTCAGCGGCACCGCTTGGTGGCGCTGATCGGCGGGGTACTCTCGCTGCTATCAAGTGAGAGATGTTGGGTGGAAGTGGCTCTCTTCTGCGTGATTGTAATCTCGCTAAAGGAGGCCCACGAAGGAAATAGAGAGAATGCAGTAGATGCTCCCTCTCACCGCCGAAGGAGGCGGGATACCAGGCGGCGCTTGTTTGCGCACCTGCTCCCACCTCCAGGAATCCTCAGTTGGACTCATCTGGGACACCAGGGAAGAATGCAAAAGTTGAACCCCTGGTGTCTTACTTACGGATGAAGAGGATTCCGCTGGGTTTTAGTGGGTATTGCGAGGTCTCCTCCCTCGCTGAGTCCCACACTCCTGACCCATTCAGGTCGGGGTAAGTGCGTAAAAGCATTTCCCAGGGCAAAAAAAAATGTGTACGAGATCACGAGATGTACCGTACAGTGTTATGGATGGCAGCAACACTCCTGGCAGGTGATCGCCCATGGGAACTCAGGGCGGAAGTACTCCATAAGAAGAACCAGAGGAAAATCCCTAGTCGCTGACGAGGTAAGGAGGGTCAAGGTTCTAGCTAGCAGAGCTTTAACCCAAAGATGGAAGGAGGATCTCGGGTCCCCAGTAGCAGGCGTGGCCATAGTAGGAGTGATTAGCCCTCACCTAGACGAATGGCTGGACAGAGAGCACGAATCGCTCTCCTACAGGTTGGTACAAGTGCTTACCAGTCATGATTGCTTCGGCAAATACCGGTACCAAACTGTTGGCTGTGAGCCGTCGGCCAGATGTCACGAGTGTGGTGCCTCATCAGAGACAACCCACCACACTGTGGCATAATGTCCAGCCTGGGGACCTCAGCGACTCACTATGACGTCGCTGATCGGCACAGACCTCTCACTGGCAAGTATTATAGAAGCAATACTTTTCAGTGTGCAAGCCTGCAGAGCGGTTGCTGCCTTTTGCGAGACTGTCAAAGATGATAGTAAGTAAGCAAGATCTTGAGTTGGCACGGCAAAGGGAGAGGGTGAATGCTGCCGAAACACTCCAACCCCGACGAAGTGATGCAGGATTTTTTACCTCATATTTTCTTATATGAAAGGTGGAGCTTGACGCTTTTTTGGTCCAGTTTTGATGATGGCATCCATGAGAAAACCGTATGTCTTAAATTTGCATTAAGCATGTCCATGACAAATGAACGAATAACTCAAGATCACACCAACCGATTTGCACGATTCCTTTTCTATTGGAAAGGATATACTTCAAGGTTAGTTTGGTTTTGATCATGGGATCCATGACAAAGTAACTGAACTCTTTAATTCTTAGGAGCATATTAACGATACTAAGGAGGAGACGTCGTATTTCGTTGTTAGCCAAGGTTGGTTACATTTATAGGTACACATGAAAGCGGAAGTTGTCAAATGGAAAGGCGGGACACACCTACTTTGGGTGACGCCGACTCCAAACATAAGAATCATAAAAATAATACGCAATTATTTATAACTTTTTAGAGCATATATTATTATTTATTTGAGCTAGAAGTTTGAAACTTATTATAAATACGTAAGTAACTCTGTCAGTTTATTAAGCTTTCACGCCAAAACCACTGAATCTATTTCATTGAAATTTGGTACACAGATAGTCTTAAGTCTCAGCTTAGTAAAACATTTATACGTATATGTCTTATTTTTAAAAGACTAACCTCTCTTTTATGAGTGAGGAGGTCTGTGCCCAGCAGTGGGATGTTAATGGGCAGCTACATACCTTATTTATACCTTTTTGGGTATGTGACAAGATTTTTGACCATTTTGAATACCGAGTGACGTCACTTGGTAATTACATTAAAAAATTCAAACGGATATATATATTGGAAACTTCAATAATATTGAGATATATATTCTAAAATAGCTACATTTCTTTAAAGGCTATATTCCGATGTGCATGCCTAATTCAAGGTCAGACTTAGTCCCATAAAACTTTATCGCAGCATTTGACTCGTCGGTGATCCACTAATAAAATTAGCGGCCATTAAATGTATATGAAACGGCCATTAAGATTGTTAATCAAAACTACTGCATTTTTGGTAAATACTTCATTATATTTCGTAGATTTATTTATTCATTTCACTAGCAAATATACCGGATGCCTATAAGCATTAAAAAGTTGTTATAACATCGATTTTTCTGCTAAAAAGGCCTAGAAATCATTTGCCGAGATACGTTTGCTTGTATATACAGAAAAAAACTGCCTCATTGGTCTAGTGGTTAGCATGTTCGACTACAGACATGAGGTCCTGGGTTCGAGTCCCGGGTCGGGCCAGTTCGAAATCGATATTGAGTTTTCTATTAAGATTTTCTCAATATTTGCCCGAAGTTGGGAAGTTGGCGGTGTGATTCACCCCCGTGCCTCGGAGAGCACGTTAAGCCGTCGGTCCTGCGCCTGATCTCTCTCTCCGGTCGTGTCGGATTGCCGTCATGTCGGACTATGAGAGTGAAGGAATAGAGAGTGCACTTGTGTACTATGCCTGCCAATCCGCAGTGGAACAGCGTAATGGGTCTATGCTCTAAAAACCCTTTCTCATATGACAGAGGAGGCCTGTGCCCAGTAGTGGGACGTTAATGGGCTGCTACTTACTTACCTTACAGAAAAAAACAACAACAAACAAATATTTAAATGTCCATGAGTCAATCGGAATATATTAATCATTTCGTAGTTCTTGTAAGCTGAATTTTTCATTATAGGTCATGTTAATCTGGAATTTATATCTATATATATATAAAAATCAATTGCTGTTCGTTAGTCCCTTTAAAACTTGAGCACAACTGTAATGATTTGGCTGATTTTGGTTTTGCATTACTTGTGGAAGTCCAGGGAAGGTTTGAAACGTGAGAAAATGTGAAAAAAATGCCTGAATTGTAGTAAAAACAACAATTTCGCTTTCCCTTAGAAACTATTCGTACCTGTCAAAACTTTTAAGAAAACCATCTTTCAGAAACTCACAAAATGACACGACAAATTTCACTGATGGTGTTACTCGCGTCGCTGTTAAATCAATATAGGCTTCGTACCAGATTAACGAGCTTCTATCTTAAACTGTATCATCATTAACCATCATGAGTCTAGTCAGAAATAAACATAAAAAAAGGAAACTTAACCTTTAACGAAAGCGTGTATAAAAACAGCATTACATCATATCAAAGTACCTATGATATGAAAACAAGTATTTCTCTCCTCGTACGTTACTAGCCGAATTGTTTTTATTTAAAATCATGAATTTTGTTATCTTGACCCAAACACAGCCCATCAGAATTTCAAGTACCAGGAATAACCTTGGTGGTGTATTTTTTTTGTTTTATATTAGCACAAATTTAAATCCTTTCCGACTTGTAAGGTTGCATTTAAATTTCGTATGTTTTAAGGTTGCTAATGCGCAATTTAAGAATATTGACTACATAATCGTTAGACAACATTGGCTGCTTTGTTATATCATAACACAGGATGTATTATTTCGTCCGTTTTAAGATATTTAAAACAGCAATTTTTTTTAAATTTAATACATGATGGGATGGAAAAAATTAATAATAAAATACAAAATCAAAAAACAGCTGACGCTCGGGTCAACGAACGTTACAGTTTCAACTATACTATTGTATTTATCGGATTGGATGCTGTAAGTCTATACCTGTGTGAAATTAAAATTTTCTGCTGTACTTACGATGTATTTCAGGTAGGGACAAACACTTACACAAACGTTACACAGCGACTCTGCCGGCGGAGTCGAGGTCCCCGATTTCTGACGTCACCCGGACGTGGACTTCACCCACGTTCCCGGGGTGCTTCTGATTCTTCCTTTTCAGATGATGTTTCTGCGATAACGTCGCTCCAAGCCCTCGGTCTCGCAGGAGACGCTCTTGGAGCGGCGTTTCCTCGAAGAGCGAGCCCTTTTCAGGGCTCGCACTCGAAATGTGGCGGCCTCCTTAAGAGCCCGTCTCCTTCCGGTTATGCTGTAAAAGCCAGTAGGGCTAACAAACAGCTAAACACAATCCGAACAAAAAAAAAGATTTATTTTTTAACTGTATGTATAATTTGACTTTAAAGGTATTTTCTCACTAATGCAAAAGTTTCTACAAACAAAACCTATTGTTGACTTACGTTGTCTTTTAAATATAAATAGCACATAATTTGCCTTTATACTTAAAATTAAAGGTTTATAATTCCTATTATTATAAACTCTCTCAGATGATGATATTGATGCCATATTTGTACTGCAGAAAAGGGCCGATCGTGCGATTTACAATATGGGTCCAAGAGAGTCGCTAAGAAACAAATTCAAGGCAGTTAACATAATGACAGTTCACTGCGTATATATATTAGAAAACTTGTTGTATGTACATAAAAACATTGACTCTTTTAATAAAAAGAGTGAATGTACATCATATAACTTACGAAACCAAAACAAACTTGTTATAAATTCTAGTAGGCTGCATAAGATTAACAACTCATTTAAGGGTAACTGTATACGTTTCTATAATAAACTCCCACAAGACGTTCTAAAGATGTCAATTAATAAATTCAAAGTCTTTGTTAAAAGAAAGTTGATAGAAAAATCGTATTATAAGTTGCAAGATTACCTAGACGATAGAAACGCCTGGGAGTGAACGAACTGCTCTAATTTTAATTAAAATATAGTAACCTAATATGATATTGATGGTAACAAAAAAAAAATACCCGACTGAATTTGAACCCTCGTAACTTTAGATTTTAATCCGTTCTTGAGTACCATCATCAGATGTATATTAGAATTTGAGTGTGGAAAAAAAAATATAATTTGACGATTCAAAAGTGCTGTAATATGCCTACTTGAATTGATGTCAAAACCTAATGTTATATAAAAAAGGTATTTTATGAAACAAACTTTACACATAACGTTGGTCGTGTATTTATTTGGGTGCTTTTTGATACCTACTTTACAAACAGCGTATTACTTGTAAGTCTGCATATAGATATGTTCGATAATCTATTCTGCACGTCTAATCTATCGATTATAAAAAACCTGATCTGTTTCCCGCGCAAGTCGCGCTCGGCGTCCGTCGAGAAACCGAATTCGTTTCAAGGCCACATTCCAATTTCAAACCATTGTCAATGTCGCTAGCGCGGATGACGGATGTTTTCTTTGGCAATATAGTTTATCGCACTTTTAAAAATTGGAACGGGCGAAGGTGGCGAAATTGGCGCGAATTCAACTAAATCCCGAAAAAAAAATCCTATATTTTCCCAAAAAATAGATAGATAGATAGTATACTTTATTGAACACCACAAGAGAAACAATAATAATACAACGACTTAACTTAAGTAGTTCTAGTGTACAATGGGCGGTCTTATCGCTAGTTAGCGATCTCTTCCAGACAATCCAACGTATAGGGAGACCGTCAGAGAAAATATAGTAGGTAGGCGGTGTTAATAAATAAATAGACATACTCATGTTACTTAGAATATAAACATACACACACAATAACACAGTATAAATATATATATAGAT
Organism: Elymnias hypermnestra; assembly: GCA_015832385.1. Taxonomy (NCBI): domain Eukaryota; kingdom Metazoa; phylum Arthropoda; class Insecta; order Lepidoptera; family Nymphalidae; genus Elymnias; species Elymnias hypermnestra. Next base: position 763,405 of record JACTOM010000079.1, on the reverse strand, counting down.
ATATATATACACACATATATATATATATAACACAGTTTTATCCATGTCTAAATTAAACGTAATTAACATTATTCCGATAAAGATAGATAGTGATACACACAAAAATAATTAATAAACAAACCTTGTTATCAAAGAAAACATCATAATAAAAGGACTTTATTTACCAAACATGCAAAATTGATACCTAAAAGTAAGTTATAGCTAAAAAAAAGAAAATTAAAAAAAATATGATATGAAAATACAAAAAAAAGTCACAGAGTCGCTATGTCACAGAGTAGTTTGTAATATTAGTAATCTGTGACTGCACTCCAAACGGTTAATTTCAGTAAAAACATACCACGTCTATGTTAGTAGGGCTGTAACTAGCCCACCAGTGCAAGACTGATAAGAAAATGCAACGTCCTAAACTTTCCCTATAAATAAAACCAAATAACCAGTTTCATTACGTCAATCTTTGTACCGACTGTATATTACAGAACATACAAAATTAAACCTTAAAACATTAACCTGTAACTAACCTGGGCCGAACCCCACAAGTCCAAACTTCAATCTAATTACAAATTAAAATTTCCCAAGCTCTATTACGTCAAACTTTGTACAGAGCCGCTACGTCACAGAGGGAACATTGAAATTTAAACCTTAGAAACATAATTAATCTGTGACCGCACCCAAACTGTCTCTATCAATAAAGAATTTCGACGTCTATGTTTGCAAGTAACTAGTCATGGTCGAAGACCAACAGTCCAAGACTCAGACAAGTTAGAAAATGAAATGTCCTTAATTTTTCCTGTGATTGCAATCAAGTAACTAGCTTCAAACTCTGTATGCTAAGTCACCGAACATAAAAATTTAAACCTTAAAAACGTTAATCTGTGTCCGAATTTCAAACTGTCAATGTCAGTTAAGACTTTGGCACGTCTATGTTAGTCGGGATGTAACTAAAACTAATCCCAAATTAAAATTTCCTAATTTTGCCATGCGGAATGAAACCCAAGTACGTCAAACTTTGTACAGAGTCGCTACGTCACAGAGGGAACGTTCAAATTTAAACCTTAGAAACTTTATTAATCTGTGACCGCACTCCAAACGGTCAATGTCAATAAAGCCTGCGCCAGACTTGTCATTTAAATATTTTTTGCATATGTATCAATTATTTTAATGTAATTAGCAAACAACTTTTTATTTAAGTTCATTGACTTTACAAGGATATAAAAATTGGCCCGATGCTAATCAATATCATTAGCGATTATTTTATGTGGCTACTTATACAAGTGCTATTTCTATAATTATCATATAAAGTAGAACGAGATATATATTGAAGCTAAGAATATCGATATTCTTATTATTTATTACCATTAAAATAGGAAATCACGTTTTGAGTGAGTCAGTAAATAATGTGATACTATCTTTGTATAAATACACTAGCTGAACCGTGAAGCTTCGTCTGCGTACGCTTTAATGTGGGGCCTTAAATTACGGCTATTGTTCATTCGCGTTAAGAATGCAGTGAGTCATCTTTTTTTTTTTCGGAGAGTGTAGTTGCTGTTAGCCCTACTGGCTTTGACAGCGTAACCGAGAGGGGTGGCGAGCGCAGAAGCTCAAGGCCCTACTGCGTCGTGGGGGAAACGTTGCTCTAAGGGCGCCTCCTGCGAGGGTCGGACCTAGGCTTAGAGCAACGTTTGCTGCTGCTGAAAAGGACAATCGGACAGGTGCTTAGTTTTGATGCCCGAGACTGGGGGCCGCGGCCGGTATGCGTCAGATAGCGGGGACAGTCCCCCTAACCAATCAAATAGCAAGTCCACAACAATACCTTCAACTGGTCACTGTAAATTTGCCCTTGTAATTTGAAAAGATTTGATTTGACTCACTGCATTCTCAACGCGAACGAACTGTAATGTAACACACACAGTTGATAGTAAAACTCACATTCAGCACTCTTAACAAAGAAATTGCAATAAAAAAACATAACAAAATCGGTTCAGCAGTTGAACATGGCCAAAAGAAAGCATCTGTGACAGGAAATTGAAAAGAACAAACACACACACCTTCAACTTAACCCTAAGTGGGTTTCATCCAACACCTGGATAAAGAGGGTTTTGCTGGGTTTTAGTGGGTATCCTGGTACAGCCAGCGAGTTCCACGGTCCCGGTTGGAGATTTATACTTCATCCGGCGTGCAAAAAGCATTTATCAGCGAAAATAACACCCACCCAGGCACGCATGCACATACAAACAACACAACCAAGCACAGATTTACAAATTTGTTGTTAAAAAATTTAATATAAAAAAATATAATTATTTTAAATTATCAATAGTTTATCTGGTTTTTTCTGGACTGGTTCTTTGTTACCAATTTTTTCAAACCTTGGGTTACATTCATGCATTTTTATTATGGATCCCTATTTGTTTTTGAGAAAGTAATATAGCGTGTTACTCAATGAAAATGCAGCTTTCAAATGGTGAAAAATTATTGAAATCGGATTAGTAGTTTTTGTGTGAAAACGTATGTTTATATTAGTTTAGATTACTCTACGCTGATGATCAATCTGCTAATGAGCTACAGGAGATGGTAAATATTATGAATGAAGCTTTGAAAAGGAAAGTAATGAAAGTGAATGTAAACAAAACGAAAGTTTTGCTTTTTGAAAGAGATGAATCTATGAAGAATGGCAATATTTTAATAGACGGGGAACAAGTGGAAGAGGTGAAAGAATTTGTATACTTGTGAACATGTGAAAGCGATATGGAAACGAGAGTGAATGCAGGGAATATGGTAAAAGATGCTCTGCACGCCTTTATGAATAGCCAGATGGTGTCTCAAAGGGCCAGACTGTGCATGCAGAAACGTTGGTGCCGACACTTATGTATGGTAGTGAAAGTTGGGTATGGCAGAAGAATCACAAAAGTTCAAATGAGTGGATTATAACTGAGTGACAAAGTAAGAAATAGTGTGATAAGAGAACGTTGTGGTATAAAAGAAGATGTAGTGACTAAAATTGAGAAAGGTATGCTTAGATGGTTTGGGCACTGACAAAAAGGATTTATGAGTCAAGAGTGAATGTGAAAGTTCCTGGACCAAATCCAGGACGTTAAATAAGGGCCAGGTCAAGAGTACTCTAAACCAACGAACTTGTATGAAAGGTTTAATGAGAATGAAAGAAGCGAAGGAGATAGGCAAGGGTCTTGGCAAGTGGACGTGGTCTCTGCCTATCCCGAAGGGAATGAGGCTATGTATGTAGATGTAGTTTAGATGAAGCGATATATTTCTGTAGATTTCTCACCAAGTCTTGATCCGTGCTATTTCTTGGAAGGTGATACCAAAATCCTTTTATGTTTACACAAAAAACTAAGTGTACTTTATGTGAATATAGATAAAGTTGATAATGATATGGCAAATAATATTCACGGGCGCATATCAACAAATTTACACTGTAATTTTGATTGACACCAACCATTACTGGCGAGTTAGACGTTGCGTCATCGGGTAACTACGGACATACATTGCTTTATTTTTTGGCCATAACAACTTTTAATTTGCAGTTGAATTTCTTATTTTCACTTGATATTGAACTTTAAAGCAATGATAATAAAGTTAAGCTTAAATTTTAACAACAAACCCCATTAGTTTTGGTCGCCTACAGCTATTAGTGATCTCTTGGCTTGTATACCATTATGTTGGTCGTTTATTTTGGCATATTGTATTTAAAAATAAATATACGAAAATGCTTCATAATGTTTTTTTCTATATTTTTTTTCTATATTTTGTTGTTTGTAATATTTCACCCAATTTAAACAAAACCTATATAAATTATATACCTTAACCTTCCTCAATAATAGCTCTATCTATTAGTGAAACATGAATGAAAATCCGTTAAGTAATTTTTTAATTAATCGCATACAAACAGACTGAGGGCTTACTTTTCTAGTGTTTTTGTGGACCGATTTTAATAATTTTATCACCATAAGAAAGCTGCATTTTCACTGAACGACAAAATCTATATTATTTTTTAAAAAATAATAGAGATCTCTAATAGAAATGCATTAATGCAACCCAAGGCGAGAAAAACTGGTCAAAAAAATCTATCATCACCTGCGCTGGAGAAATTATTGATGATAGAAAAAGAAAATGTTCTACAATATTACAAAACGTATTAATATCTATAAAAAAATCAATTATACCATGTGTCCAACTACTGTAGTTATGTCACTATAACTACTTTTTTGCATTTTAAAAGTTAACAAAAGCGCCGACAATAATCAAACCATATTATTCAAACATCTGTATTAATCCTTATCATATTACATAATTTATTAAAGGCCGTTTATATACCTGTAAAATACATTTTAAATTATTAAAATAGGTCATTCCATTCAAAATATATGACGGATTTAAAAAAGGTATCCCCAGTCGAACTCCAGGGTCTCAAATGTTGTGTAAAGTAACATTCTCTTCTATTACTTATTGAAATAAAATTTAATTGTTTTGGAAAGAAATTAAAAGTAAATTCCACTTTCAGAGCTGTTAGTAGATCTATTACCAACTGACACCTCTTTGAAAGATTTTTGAAGCAAAATATTTGAAATACAATTTTTATACTTGTAATAGATGATACTTGATGACTCATTGTCACGTTCCGCTTGAACTAAGCATGCAAGCGCTGAACAAACGATAGAGAGGCGTGATCAGCATAAGCATTCAGCTTGTGACACATCTATCTTGCGAAGTATTAAAACACTTTCATCGCGTAAAATTATCATTTGGAAACTGAGATAGATGGGGAACAAGTGGAAGATGTGAAACAATTTGTATATTTGAGATCAAAATTTGGAAAAGATAGAAAATGTGAAAGTGATATTGAAAGGAGAGTGAATGCAGGGAATATGGTAAATGGTGGACTGGCTGTGCATGGAGGAGGGTTAGTGCCAAGTGACAAAGTAAGAAATAGTCGTAATTAGACGTTGTGGTATAAAAGAAGACGTAATGACTAAAATTGAGAAAGGTATGCTTAAATGAGAATGAATGAAAGGAGACTGACAAAAAACGGTTTTTATATAATGGTCAAGAGTACTTTAAACCGACGAACTTGTACGAAAAGTTTAATGATAATGAAAGAAGCGAAGGAGATATGCAAGGGTCGTAGCAAGTGGAAGGATGTGGTCTCTGCCTAACCTTATGGGAATGAGACGTGAAGCTAGGTAACCTGATGTTTTTCTTGTACTACTTGTCTTTTAGATATTTAAATTCAATTACCAACACGTAGGCAAAATATTTGAAAAGGCACGCATACAGTTATCAAATGGTAAATGTCAGATGTTAATTAGCGTCATTGTCAAATGCATGTATTATATTTCAAGGTTGTACACCTTCTAAATAGTAAATAACGAGTAAAATAATAATCCATTTATGGTATAACGAAATTACACTAATCACGGTGCGGTCACGCGATTCGACTATCTTTATCTCCTGTATGATATAATTATTCGGCTGGTTCCGCCTGCGGCCAACTCGGCATTCTTTGTGTCTGTTGTTTACAATTTCGGACGATTTGTTATGGGATAAGTATAAAAAAATAATTTTATGTTTATAAGGTGTATCTAAATAGTTTCTAAAAAGTTATCGCAGCCTATATGGCTGTGCATGCAAGAGTGATGTATGAGTGGATTAAAACTGAGTGACAGTAAGAAATGTGATAAGAGAATTCTGTGGTATAAAAGAAGATGTAGTGACTAAAATTGAGAGAGGTATGCTTAGATGGTTTGGGCATGTGGAGAGAATGAATGAAAGGAGACTGACAAAAAGGATTTATGAGTCAAGAGTGAATGCGAAAGTTGAAAGGGCAAGACCAAGGCGACCGTTCCTGGACCAAATCCAGGACATTTTAAATAACGGCCAGGTCAAGAGTACTCTAAACCGACGAACTAGTGTGAAAGGTTTAATGAGAATGAAAGAAGCGAAGGAGATATGCAAGGCAAGTGGAAGTACGTAGTCTCTGCCTACCCCTATGGGAATGAGGCGTGATGCTATGTGTTATGATTAATCTCTATAGAGAGATAGATTAGGAATATGACTAATATTAAAAAAGTAAAGTAAGTAACAGCCCGTTAACGTCCCACTGCTGGGCACAGGCCTCTTCACTCATATGAGAGAGGGTTTTTTAGAGCATAGACCCACCACACTGCTTCACTGCGGATTGGCAGGCATAGTACACAAGTGCACTCTCTATTCCTTCACTCTCATAGTCCGATGTGACGGTAATCCGACACAACCAGAGGGAGATCGGGCGTAGGACCGACGGCTTAACGTGCTCTCCGAGGCACGGGGGTGGATCACACCGCCAACTTCCCAACTTCGGGCAAATATTGAGAAACTCTTAATAGAAAACTCAATATCCATTTTTGGATTGGCCCGACCCGGGACTCGAAACCAGGACCTCATGTCTGCAGTCTAACATGTTAACCACTAGACCAATGAGTCAGTCTCGTCGTCGTCGCTTCAACCGATGGACGTCCACTGCTGGACATAGGTCTCACGTAATGACCGCCACAAGGCCCGATCTTGCGCCGCCTGGCTCCAACGGCTACCGGCGACCCACCCTCTTTATATCATCAGTCCCCAACGTCCATCGGTGCTTCGGACTATGTGCCCCGCCCATTGCCACTTCAGGTTCGCGATTCGTAGGGCTATGTCGGTGACTTTGGTTCTGCTACGGATCTCTTCATTTCGAATTCGATCACGTAGAGAAACTCCGAGCATAGCCCTCTCCATCTAAGTCTAATAATATTTAATAATAAAGGCATAGTTTGAAACTGGCGACCATATTTTCCAATTGGTCGACAGAAATGTCACATGTATTAAGTTACGTGCTTGCGGTTAGGCCCTCGCGCTGTTTGAATTCCGATGCTTAAAATTCAATATAATAAGTGATACATGTTGTAAAATATTATATATATATATATATATATATATATATATATATATATATATATGTTTATAACATCTTAATTATACGAAATTATTGAACAACCTAATGTTTTTTATCTCTTGTCTGATATTTTTTTTTTCGCTGGGAAATGCATTTACGCACCCCGCGTGTGAAACAGACGGGAGTGTGGGACTCGCCGGTAGTACCAGAATACCCACTAAAACCCAGCGGAGCCCTCGTCATTCGAGAATGGAAGGACCAGAGGTTCGTTGTGGCATTCCACTCTAGCCCCTCCGAATGAAGCCGACTTAAAAGTGCACTACAGGGGGAGGATTTGGATAAACCTCCGTCTCCTGTTTCCTATTCCCCTCCGTCCGAGGTACTGTGCTTCAGCTGCATTCTCTTTCTTTGCCGTGCCTCCTTCAGCGAAAGAAAGATTTGGATGGGTTTTTTACTAGAAGTTATTATTTTCCACAAAAGTTACTAATTATTCTGTAAATCATAGTAAAGAGGCAGTATATATAGATAGGAAATTAAAATAGTAACCTCCATAAGCCCAAAGCCCAAATAATTAGTCAACTAAAAAAAATCAACCTCGGGGCAATGTATAATTTTACAGCAACTAATTTAATAAAATTAATTGTAATTAATCGAATGTTTCCTAACAAAGTAGAAATCCTCTATAAATCGAAAACTTTAGTCTAATGTTTTGACGTATCTTTCCGTTTCTTAGTTTAAAATTAAAAAGTAATATTATACTATATATTTAACTCTCTAACTCAAAATTACTTGTAAAAACAAATTCGATTATTTTTTGGCATATCCTTCCAATTCTTACCGAGTTTAAAAGGACATAGTAATATAAGACTAGGAATACATCATCTATTGCCTCATTGGTCTAGTGGTTAGCATGTTCGACTACAGACATGAGGTCCTGGGTTCGAGTCCCCGATCAGGCCAATTCAAAAATCGATATTGAGTTTTCTAGTAAGATTTTCTCAATATTTGCCCGAAGTTGGGAAGTTGGCGGTGTGATCCACCCCCGTGCCTCGGAGAGCACGTTAAGCCGTCGGTCCTGCGCCTGATCTCTCTCCGGTCGTGTCGGATTCCCGTCACATCGGACTATGAGAGTGAAGGAATAGAGAGTGCACTTGTGTACTATGCCTGCCAATCCGCAGTGGAGCAGCGTGGTGGGTCTATGCTCTAAAAACCCTCGCTCCTCGGACTGAGGAGGCCTGTGCCCAGCAGTAGGACGTTAATGGGCTGCTGGTTACTTTTTTTTACATCATATATTTAACTCAAAAATTACTTGAAATAAATCTTAAACAAGACGAATTTATCCTAAAAGAAGTAGTTGAAGTAAATAATTAATTCGACATTTTTGACGTATCCTTTAAATTTTTTACAAAGGTTTGTAGTAAGAATTTTAAAAACATCTAAAGCATATAAAGTAGTATTGGCCTAGTAATACGTTATATAAATAAAAACATCCAACAACAATGCAATAGAAAATATCACACGAAAGTAACAAACGAAAGGCACACCCACAACGCCTCGGCGCGGACGCACGCGTGACGTCACCGGGCGTATTTAGCGTGACCTTGGACCAGCGCAATGCCAAGCAGAAATTAGGCGGCGCATCCACACTACTCTTACGTCAATACGGAATATATTCACATTGCGTAACTTCATGTAAACAATTTATTTATTTATACTGTACTAGTCGTTCGCGTAGTTCCCGATCCAATAGGAATATGGGGAAATGCATACTTAGCGATTTAGAGCAGTGATTCCCAAAGCCTCATTTAAATAGGGGCAGGTAAAGACCACATCCTACCACTTGCCACGATCCTTTTGTATCCCTTTCGCTTCTTCCATTCTCAGTATACCTATCATACAAGTCGTTGGTTTAGAGTACTCTTGACCTGGCCCTTATTAAAAATGTCTGTATCTGATCCAGGAATGTTCGCCGTGGTCTTCCCCTTCCAACTTTCCCATTCATACTTGACTCATAAGTCATTTTTGTCAGTCTCCTTTCATTCTTTCTCTCTACGTGCCCAAACCATTTAAGCATAACTTTCAATTTTAGTCACTACATCTTTTATACCACAACGTTCTCTTATCACACTGTTTTGGGACAATACCTGCAAGGGGTCCACTGGAACCAGGAAAATTTTGAAAGGGGTCTAAGAGAAAAAGCAAATTTGGGAACCTCTGATTTAGGCTCACGACTCATCTAGTCCAGGGATTACCAAACTGTAGGCCCCCAGAGCGACATCTTAGTGTCGGTGGTTGTGTGACTGTCTGGAGGGCTGTGGGCGTCTTCTTCATCGTTATCTTGGAGAAGGAGGTATTAGAGAGGCAAAGGGAGATAGCGATGGATGCTTAATCTCCCGCCGAAGGAGGCAAGGTGACAGACGGCGTAATTATGCCCGCTTGCTTCCCCTTTTTTGAACCTATGATTCGGATTCATTCGGGTTGCCATAGCTGTATGCGTCAGAGTACATCTGGCCTCCACCATATGGATGAAGAGCGTTCCGCTGTTTGAGTATTCTGGTTATCAATAAGTCCCGCAGTCCTGGATGGACTTGTATAATGCGTAAAAGCATCAGCCAGCGAAAAAATAAGACCTACAAAGTTCATCCACATTCAAAAACACATTTGAATCTGTATCTCTGAATTTTTTGCGTTCGTGATAAAAGTAAATACCCTGAGTTAGCCAATAACGGTTAAAAAGCTATCTAAAAAGCTCAAAACTGATCCATTCTTTCAATAGAACTTCAGTCACATATAGTAGAAATAAATGTGTCAAGATTCTGACGTCTGTTGGTATGTTTGTCAGAGAATCTTTGAACTTCATTTTTGAAAAGGTGACAATATAATAACTTTAAAAGTTTATCCCTTTTTCTATAGCAAAAAACTAATAGTTTAGTCTTCGACTAAAGTGGATTGTTTTGCCTTTTTTATAGGAATAAATTGGTTAACGAGCACGCTTTATTTCGACAAAAAAAGCCTTAAATAGAATAAATTACAGCCGAAAATTTTAATATAAAGTAAATGGGTAAAATCGATTTAAATAGTTGTATCCACCCTTATCATAATTTATAGTTGGCAACCCCTCGCACAATTAATTCAACCCTGGCAAGTGCAGGTCGAATTTGTGAACTGTTCTAAACCGCTAGTCATCACTCAAGGGCCCATGTAACCCCATCTAAACTTTGATTTTAGCAAATGAATCTCCGAAAATAATTTTGAAACACTATCAAAATTGATTAAAGTAGCTATTCTTAAACTTTAAACTTCCGAAAACGACGACAGCTGATAAATACTAATGACACCTTTGATGATAGGCTGGAAAAAATCTATCCTCTTTAAAAATACAGCAACAACATAAAATCAAAATCAGCCGACGCTCGGGTCAAGGAACACACAGGCACAGCTAAGCGGTTTTTCGCAGTTCGCTCAATTTTGCCGCGTGCGTTCCTGGACCCGAAAGGTAAGCCGTTTGTATTTCATTATTTTATGTAAAGAAATATATTTTGTATAAAACTTTCATTTAGCTCAACTAACATGATGGAGAGTAAATAATGCTAATAAACTGATCGTTTTCTTTCCGGCCCATCGTCAAATGTGTCATTAGTACTATCGTCTGTCTTCGTTTTTGTGAGTGGTTTCCTGACACCTTGGATAATATATTGCTGACCCAGTAACCATTGTTTTACTATATAATAACTCATCGCAATCAAAAAATAGGGGTTGGTGATGGAAGGGTGAAAATTTAGTAATGTCACATAGAAAAATAAAATGTCACACCTCTCAATGAAAGATTTCTCTTATGAGGTAAGGTAACTAACAGCCTATTTATATGCCACCTCACTTATAGGAGAGAGGGTTTTTAGAGCATTGCCCCACTAAGATGCTCCACTGGGGGTTGGCAGCGAGAGTACACAAAGGCATTCTTTATTCCTTCACTCTCATAGTGGGATGCGACGGTAATCCGACACAGGAGAGAGATCAGGCGCTGGACCGACGACTTAACGTGCTCTCCGAGGCACAGGAGAAAATCTCAACAGAAATACCAATAAGGCAATCCCATAGTTAAGTATAAATAGTTTAGGGGTCATGCAATGCTATAAATTATAAACCCTAACTATCCCTCAATTAGCATAGATAAGGAATTGAGAGCCATCTAAGACGTTTTCTCTATACACCAGTAAATTTATTGTATCCTAAAATATTTAGTATTCACTACAATATCTTAAACAACGCCTTTAAGTAATTACGATATTAAATTAAAAGTGCGTGCGTACAAAGTACACAAGTCAGAAGTGAATCTTCATTGGCAAACTAATTTTTAAGTCATGTTTATATTTATTCAAATCTAAAACTTTAGAATTCATGTCAGGAATTGAATTGTCATTTAAATATCAAAAGTGTCAAAAACTAATGCAAATAATTTATTGAAATCTCAATTGAATCTATAATATAAAAATGAATCGCAAAATATATTGGTAAGCGCATAACTCGACAACGCCTGGGTCAATTCTTTTTTTTTAATGTTCGTTGTGTTCCAAGGATGGATTTTACGGAGAGAAAAGTTCGAATAATTGCAGGGGAATGCCCTAAAACAACCCTTTTCTGTTTCCCATACAAATGCTTTCTAACTAAAATGTAGTGTCAAATTGACCTTTATTGCTATTCAATAAAGTTCATAATAAACTATAAGTACTCACTGTTGTCTAAGCAATGTAGTTGTGTTCCTAACGCCAAAGAGTCAATTTGCACTTTATTACCGCTGCACAAAGTTCATAATCAGTTGAATAGTTACAACTTTACCAAATTGAATAGTCATAAAATGTAAGAGCTATAGATATTTAGTAATGCAATGCAATCTGCCACATTCCAAATCTCGTGCCATGTGTTATTTATGTTAATATTAGATATTATTAATTAAAGATTGTTTTTTAATTTATGTTTTATGAAAAAATAATATATTAAATGATTAAATGACGAGTGGTAAATTAAAATGCCACATGTTATTTGTAAATATTAAAACTACCTAACCTTCAAACGAATTAACATAAAAAATGTTGCACATTCGTGACGCTAATGACGACTTATATCCGTAAAAAAATGAACATTCGCCTAAAGAAGTTTCACTTCAAAAAGGTGTTGGTTAACTATTAAAGTATCTATAACAATCGTTATTAATTGGATCCATTATTTAATTTCTTTTTCTGTGGGCGTTCGTGGGTAATGTTGGTGCAATCAAACACTTTGTTAATTAACTCGGATTATAATTTTCAATCACTTAATGTTCCCGATATCAATTTACACAAAATTCATTAACAATAATAGCTAGAACGCGGCAGTTTCAATAGTCGACCACTCCGGCCGACCGCCACTCGAGAACTGCCGACAGACGGGCCGGACTGCCTCTTATTGACTCTGCCCCCACGCCGATACAAAGATGGGGCCAGCGTTCGACAGACTCTTGCACTCCGACATATATAAAAAACAATTGGTAATTGTTTAGTCTCACTAAAACTCAGAATGGCGGGTCAGAATTCGATAATTGTGGTGTTGAATTACTCGTGGAATTCCAGGGACTGTTTAAAATGTGAGTGAATATAAAAAAAAATGCTCGGAATATAATAAAAATAACAATTTCCTTTCAAACTATTGCTAGCTGTCAAACATTTGATGTTAGTACCGTCGTTTAGAAATCAAATTAAATTTAAAAGTATTTTTTTTTTGTTTTGAATATCATACGTTTTGTGTTCGTCACGTCGTTTAGAAATCAGATTGAATTGAAATGGAATACTTTTGTTATTTTTTCCTTTTTGGTTTTGACATTGACAACCAACAATTTCTGAACGCAACCATAACATTTGCTAGATTTGGCGGGAAACTGGGCGTAAATTTCTTACTAAAGTTGAAACTTTACTGCTTTTTATTTATTGATCCTTAACCTAACTTGTTAACTACATCCCCACATTATCGAATAGTTGCGTAATTTGTCTCCTACGGACAGATGACTTTTAAAAGTTTGTGGAAACCCTTAAAATTTATCTAATAAGGAAATCTCGCCTAAACATTTTAATAAAAGCCCTCACCACCTATATAATGATGATTAATAGACAATTAACTTTGTTTATTAAACGTAATTCAAATGTTTATTTCGCTTTATATTTGTAACTAGTAATTATTGTGCCAGTAACGAGGGTCCTTGTTATTTTAAAAAATTTAACAAGTGACCACTTCCTATTTAATATAACTTGGTTTGAAGATAAAAAATTGAAAAAAAATCACTAATTAACGCCTTTAAACTAATCTTGGCTACAGATACATATATATTTGTAGTAATATAAAATGCTACGAAGCCAAAGGATATTTTTGTTTGATTTAACGCGTTAATCTCAAGAAGTATTGGTCCTTATTGAAAAATTATTTCAGTTTCTCATAGCACATTTATATAAGAAGGCTATAAGCTATATAACATCACGTAACGACTAATAAGAGCGGACTATCAATCAAAAATGTTATAAAAACCGGAAAAAAATCTTTTAACAGCTTCTATTGCGTGCCATGCATAAATAGTTAATGTCACACAAAAGTCATTTAAGATGAAATTGTTCCTCGTAAAATGATCTAAAAAAAAGTCCAGGACAGCTTATGTCTATCTCTAAAGCTTCACTCACTATATCACCTTTTATTCTACAAGCAAAATTGGTCTAGTATTCTTGGCCAACAAGTTATAATACATGATTGAAATTATGCCAATAAACGTGGTAACTTGGCTAAAATAGCTTATGCAAGTAAACAGAGTCATAGATGGTCAGAATTCCTGGATTTAATTCCCGATCCATGGAAAGAATTGTTTTTACTAATAAGTTGATGGCTCGACTGATAAGAGGCTATATGTCTATCTTTTAAGCTGTACTAACAATAAAACCTTTTATATAGTAAGCAAAATTGTTATTTCTCTAGTATTCTTGGTTAACGTTGCAACCCTTAAAGAATGGTTTTTTCACAGTGTCAGAGGTTCTGGATTGAAATCCAGGCTTAGAAATTCTTTAATATTTTCTAAATTGTCCATGGCTTTGGTAGTTAACTCTGTATCAACTAAGATGTGCCTCCATGCTGACAATCCTGTTTGATGATTCATCAAGACTATCAAGAGTTACCACTAAATTACCACTTAACAAACAAACAAATTATATCTAAATCGTTCCAGAAGACGTAAAGAAAACTCAATAAATTTCAAAACTTCATTATAAAAACTAAGTTAAAAAATCTTAATGGAATTTGAAGGTTTACTTGGATTATCAAAATAGATTATAAGTCATTTCCTATTAATATTCCATCCTCACAGCTTGTCTTTCGACAAAAACCTCCACCAATGCCTTCCATCTGTACCGATCCTTTGCTGTATATAGTTATTTTGGTCCTGTTACTTCAGGTCGTCTTCCCATCGTTCAATTGTTCTCCTTTTGCTTTTCGTGGGGTACCATTTCATAGTTCCATACATACATACATACATAGCATCACCAGTCCTTCCACTTGCTACGATCCTTGCATATATCCTTCGCTTCTTTCATTCTCATTAAACCTTTCATACAAGTTCTTCGGTTGCCTTGGCAATTATTTAAAATGTTCTGGATTTGGTCCAGGAAAGTTAACCTTGGTCTTCCTTTTCCAACTTTCCCGTTCACTCTTGACTCATAAATCCTTTTAGCCAGTCTACTTTCAATCATTCTTTCTACGTGCCCAAAGCATCTAAGCATACCTTTCTAAATTTTAGTTACTACATCTTCTTTTACACCACAAATTCCAAAGGCCTCTAAAAGCCTTCTTAAATAAAGAATTTGGTTAATCGGGAATCGAAGCTAGATTTCTTTCAATTACTGAATGTTCAGCCATTAAACCAGTGCCTTCTTCGTAAAAGTTATACCCACTTCGAAGATTTTAAAATTACCTTGCATATGACGTTGTCGGAAGCCATATCGTTTATCGTATCGTTAATGACTCAAAATACGTCAACCCAGTAAACATTGGCCATTCTCCCATATAATTATACGTGGAGGGTGGTCCCAATGACCATATGACCTGTTGACTTGATTTCGTTCACCAGGTGTTGGAGAAGCCCTATTTTATTTACACCTGTTCGAGAAACGAGGAAGACGTTGGTAAATTTGTGCAAATATTTGTATATGACACAGACATCTGTGTAAATCTTGAAGAAAATTGACAAGTTTTTATATATTTAATCTATCTATTTACATATTAGTAAATAACTGTTACTCACACATGTTGGAAATCTTAAAACTGTTCATCGGTTTGCCTTTGAAGTGACGATGCGAAGAAGACACTGCAGCAAATAGCTTATGTATTATTAGTAAAACTCCAACGTCGAAGCTTTTACATTTGAATAGCTTTTTGTAACTTAATTTTCACTAAATATAACCGTCACAATACAATCTTTTCACAATTATGAGAACTACCCTCATTTTGTTGCGTGCATTTGAAAATTTTATTAGTTCTTTTGTTAAAAGAATCTGAATAATTCTATGTGTTAAAGGTTTTCTTACAACTAATTATTATTTACAAATAATTGCTAAAATTATGTGAAACTACCGTCATTACATAATCCTTTTTAGGGTTCCTATTCGTGATACATAGTCTGTATATAACATAAAATATTCATCGTTTCCTCATACCTAAAAATATTTGAAACGATTCAAATAACAGGGACAACTCATTTTCATTTAATTATTTATTAAGTTTCCAAATAACTACTATATATAACACAAATGAACTTATTAAACAACACAAAGTAATTATACGAAACGACATGGTTATTATAGAAGAAGAAAGTTGCACGACTATAAGCAGACAAGTGATACAAAAACATTAAAAAGTAATTACAGTATTTTGAAACAACACAATACATTGAACACAAAAACAAAAGAGGTTAAAGTAGATAAAATAGTTGAAGGTAGAGAAAGAATTTTACAAGAATGAGAAGATTAAACAAATATTAAACTAAAAGATTAATTACACGGAATTTATGACTAAAAATTTAAACAATAAAAAAAAATAAGGAGGCTCATACAATCTAAATAAGTGATAGACAACAGGCTTTTTTCTTCCAGACAACATTAAGGAAGAAGACTTAGTTAGGCATGTAAAGGTAGTAGATGAGAATAATAAAAACACTACATAAAATCATACATAAATATATAGAAATAAAGATTACATTGCCATTAATGAGATTATACTAAATTTAGATATAATGGTTGGTAAAATCAATGTCCCTTTTAAATATAGACACTGTCTCTATTTATCTCCAAATATATCCGCAATATCACCATGGTTCCCACGTAATTTCCCATCTAATATAGGATTACTCCCACATTTCACCCCATGCATCAATAATCTTCAAAAATTGCGCAAAATTTGAACAGGATGCAACTTAAGAGGGATGCTGCGACCTGTCTCACGACCCTGCAGGTGACGTCCCACATGTCTCAAAATACAAATCCTTGCCAAACAATTATCAACTTTATCACTTTGGCTTTAAGTCCATCTACGTATTCTAGTGTAGTATACTGTGGGAACCAAGTTTCCGCAGTATTGGATTCTTCTATATTGTCATTTCCTTTACGCAATGCTTTGTTATGTAGTGATTTATTAGTATCTTATACAAATTCTAGTAATACTTCCTTTTCACTAAAATTTTTGTGCATCTGTTTAGGGGTGTTTATGCATTGTATGGGAACATTGGTGTTATACAGATCTGCTTTTCTATAGCAATATCAAACGTTGATCCAATATATTACTATGTATCTATATTATTAGATAGTTAAGCTCAATTTGGTTTAATTTGATAATTGCTGTTAGTAATCTTATTATCTTCTGATGTTATCGTTTTTCTGAAGGTGTCAGTAACTTGTTTTGGATTCTGGGTTGTATTTTCATTTACGTCTTTAAATAAGTGTCATTAATTGATACCGACTTTATAAAATGAAAATGTGTTACTATGATGTTTTCTTATATAGTGTGGAAGGTAGTCTAAGATTCTTTTTAACAGGTAAAATAAGTTGTTGCTTAACATCGACTGTCTAATAAAGAATTTCACGTGTGTTAATATCTGAGACGTATTGAATTCTGGAATTAAATAAGTAAAATTGATAGGCTCATGATACATTATGTTAAGGTAAGGATTAAGAAAAATTACAAATTCGTTGTAAAATGATTTTGATAAATGTATTCGTAACGAAAAGGTATGTTTCGTCTTAGCTCTTACAGGCAGTTATATTAAAGCTACTCTGTATAGGTGTGAATAAAGAGACTTAATAATGGCGTAAAAATGCAAGCGTTTGCGAGATGTGCTGGACCATATGAATTAACATAACAAAAGGATGTTTAACGGTCATCCTATAGTGTCCAACCCTCTGCTTTGCAGGGTATCAGTGACCCACTGCATCATTTTTAGGGTATGCAATGACAAAGGCATCATTTTGATCGATTTGTGTATGTCTTTTGTGATATCCCCGCTATAGATTGTAATATGTCCCTAAATATAAAGGCGTGCAACACCGGGTGCATTTACAATCCAATATTTTTAGCTAAACTAATAAGGGTAATATTTACTTCAATATTACCATGGTTCTGGGATGGTTAAGTAAGTAAGAACGTAGTAAAGGTCAGGCCTCTTAGCTCAAAAATTGCGCCAGGTTTGTGTAGGTTTCCTTCACAGAATAACCCAGCTATGATTCACAAATAACGATTAGACACAGCTTTTTTGTCAAGAGATACGTATCGGTCCTTTTCAGAATCGAATCCGACACTTTGAACAAGAAAATAAGCCTCTTATCATTTCGCTATCACGCTTTTTACTAATAAGTATTAAAGATCTTAACTAATAGAAAAAAATAGACTTCAAAGTGGGTTTGTTGATTTTTTTATTTAATATTTGTACCTGTAATAGTGAATCGATCGATTGACATGTGGTTTTTACCGTTGGTAAGTCTATAATTTACTTTAAAAAGGTCCAGAAGGGTTTAAAATATGTGGTGAAATTTCCGATCACCTGTTTTTACATTACATCACGTCTTACGGTTTTTTATAGACAAAAGAATGTTAGACATGGCATTGTTTTTACGTAATTTTGTTTTATAATATACTGATAATTATTATTTAGAAACAATATAGTTATTTTAAGGTAAGTTGCTTCCTATTATCGTCCCAATGCAAGACAGTCTTCTTCCCTGTTATCAAAAGGATTTTAGACCATAAACCCACCAAGCAGCTTCAATGTCAGTTAGACATGCCACATATCCCAAAATTGCTCCAGGAATATACAGGTTTCCTCATAATTGCAAAGGGTTATGTCACCAAAGACTTTGTTTATAAAAAGATACTTTTTAATGGTACAAATTCTTCGAAATAAGGATGCCATATAATGCAAGAATTTAGGCGCCATCTTGGCTTACTTCGTTACACTAGTTTGAATTTATTTTTATATAACAAACACGTTGATATATTTGGGAGTCCCCGTGTAAAATATAAAAGCTTTACGTGTCGACTAAGGGTCCGTTCACACAGACCAGCTCGGACAGAAGACCAGATTTCGACCGCAATTAAAATAGAGTGTTGGGTATTCATATGTTTATTTTTACATTTCAACTTTTCTGTTATTAAGAATGCCTGAACAAAAAAAAGTGAAATGTAAATTAAACCTTATTTCAAATGCCCAACCCTCTATTTTAATTGCGGTCAAAATCTGCTCTTCTGTCTTTCTGTAAGTCGGTATATTGGTCAGCATTTGAAATAGAAATGCGATATCTACTGTAGTTTTACAAAAAAAGAACTTTACGACAATTCCTATTAAAATTAAAATTCATATATTTATTATTACAATGATGTCTCATAACATGCATTCTAGACTATTTCTAGTTGTCAAAAGTGCCCAGATTGATTGTTACTATATTATCAAAAGTGCGTGCGTACAAATACACACGTCGGAAGTGTAACTTCTTTGGCAAACTAATTTATAAGTCTTGTTTATATTTATACGAATGTAAAACTAACTAATTGTAAATAAAAATGCCACATGTTATTTGTAAATATTAAAACTACCTAACCCTCAAACGTATTAGCATAATCGCTGCACATCTTCGTGACGGTTATGATCTACCTGTAAATTTGTTATCAGTTTCTATAGTAACTACTTTTTAAACCCACAGGTTGTTGTCTGGAAGGAATCGCTACCGTTATTTCTTGATGTGCAATATATATAAATAAATATAAAATAAACTAAATTGCACAATAAATAATATTCTTGACACATATTTCTGTTATGCTAATTAATATAACAGATGATTTTCTATAAATACACCAGTTTTAAAAATTCAATTATTAACACAGGTGTTTTGAATAGAAAATGTTATATAAATAATATCAATTTCGATATATAAATAGTTACATTTTAAGAAACAAATGTCAACGTATTCACTTGAACAAATAAATTCCGAGAACTGTCTATATCTCTTGATCGCATCTACATTACAGTGGCAGTAATTTTACTGGCGAAAACTGGTATTAAGAGCGAGATACCAATAACAATTCGTATAAGATGGAAAGGGACGGAAGCCTCGAATATTATTTCCTGTGTATTGATCACGTGCAGATTTTTTTTACTCGAATATCGTCACGTCTATTGAATTACTGATAATTACTGTTAAATATTATCTCAAAAGCTGCCGTGGATACTCCATTGGGAACATTTTCTTTACGGCTACAATGTGTTTTGGATTCTTTATTAATGTCATACTATAGTAAACTGGAATTAAACCGCGACTTCGGCCGTAAAAACTAGTTCCAAAAGTAATGATATAGAGTCGTTTTACCAATTATTCCTACTGTTAATTATTTATTTATGTACACTTAATTGCACATCAAGAAGTAATAAGTTAACACATGATAAACACACACAAAAAGCGGTCGTTTCGCTCAATCTCGTTAAATATATATTGACATTTTCAAACGTTTATAAAGGTTTTTGAAGTGAAACTTCTTTAGGCGTATGAATTTCTTTAGGGTAAAATTTTGACGGACGAAACAAGTGATTAGAATCACGAAGATGTGCAGCATTGTTTATGCTAATTCGCTTGAAGTTAAGGTAGTTTTAATATTTACAAATAACACGTGGCGTTTTTACAATTCGTCATTTGAGAATTCAATAAATTATTTGTATTAATTTCTGGCCCATGATCGCTGACTATGGGCCTCATGCGGAAGCTCAGAGTCACTCAGCGTACGTGATCGAATCAGAAATGAAAACATCCGTAGTAGAATCAAAGTCACCGACATAGTCCTAGGAATCGCGAACCTGAAGTGGCAATGGGCGGGGCATATAGTCCAAAGAACCGATGGACGTTGGGGGCCGAAGGTGCAGTGTAGGCAGTCCCCCATAAGGTGGACCGATGATATAAAGAGAGTTGCCGGTAGCCGCTGGAGCCAGGCGGCACAAGATCGGGCCTTGTGGACGTCATTACGTGACACCTATGTCCAGCAGTGGACGTCTATCGGTTGAAGCAACGACGACGACGAATTATTCATTAAATTCCTAACATATGTTCCTTTTTCCATCCTTCTAAGTCTCGGAAATATAAAGTTTTACAGTTATATAAATACAAACAAGACTTAAAAATTAGTTTGCCATAGAAGTTTTACTTCTGACATGTGTACTTTGTACGCACGCACTTTTGTGGATGATATAAAATGTTAATATAGTTATTACAAATATTAATTGAATTTATTTAGAGTCAAGTTGGATAATCTATCGTAGAAGATATTAAATCTTCTGATGAATAATTAAAAAAAATATTTATATTACTTGTTTTACATTAAATAAGGTTGATAATATTGGATTTTATATACATATTAGCTTATATTATTAAAAAAATACTGGCTTTGAGAAGGAAAACTTGAATTTCTCATACGATGCACGACGATATATTAGCCCAGTGAATAAGCTCAAAAAGGGGCTGACATTGCATTTTTTAAATATTTTTTGTTTCGAGAATCCTTGGGGTTTACCAACAGATTCACTTTCGGTTTGCGGAATCCGTTATTTTTATTTATTGAATAATTTGCTTATTATCAACTTTATGAGAAAAATGTTTATAACCGAAGTTGTTCGGAATTAAATTTCCTACGAATTTGATTCTTATCAATTTTTGCCTAGGATTATTATTTTTCTAATTAAACCCCAAAGAGGGGATGATTTTTTGTTAAATCAAAAACTAAGTAGCTTATTTTGAATTTTTTGTTTGCAAAGTTAACATTTTTATGCTTTGAAACTTTCCTGAGATATATGTTTTTCTATTAAAACCCAAAAAAAGGGGGTAAATTAAAAAAAAATTATTATTAATGAAGCAGTCGATTACAACTCCTGATGATTCCCGAAGAAAAAATGAAGTTAACAAATTAATACGATGTCAAATCCTAATACGACTTTATTAAATATACTTTAAACGTTACAGAATTCCTTTCAAAATAAGTCTTCCCCTATAATACTTTGACAACTACTTTCTAGAAAGTCTTCATAACGTAAAAATAGTCAATTAAACTATAAAAATGATCGATTAACGATTTTACTTTTAACAATTTCATTGTACGTGAAACTTCATATCCATGAGAGCGGAATATATTAAACAAAATATTACAGATTTCTAAAGATACCATGTGTAGTGGTAAATCAATACCATTATCTTGAAACCACTATAAAACGAGTGATCACAAACGCGAGCAGTTTTCTGCGAAACCGAAAATTAATACAAGGAAATAACGACTTTATCACAGCATACTAAAGTTCAAAATTGCTTAACAATATTGTAAATATTCGTAAAACACAATTACTTGCATAATGCCAAACGAGATTGAACTATAAAGTGCCCGGCATTAAATCAATATTGTAATAATATATTTACAGATGAATTTCATATTAAATACAAAGGAGTTTGAGCTGTAATGTATTGGAATAAAGTTCGTTTTTCCTTAAATGTAAATAGTACTTAGGTTATTTTGTTTTTCGTATGGGAATGTGCTCCCGCGCATCTCACGGCAGCGGGCGGATATCTTAATGAGTCCTGGAACCAGACTTAACTATGGGTTCCATTGATGCGATACGATGGTTTTTCGATTTTTTTTAAATAAGTTCACATCTAACTACCATTTCATCTGATGGAAAGTGATGGTAAAGTCGGAACTTTAAGGAAAATAAAGGTCTTTTCTAACATCTTCACTGGTCTAGTGGTTAGCATGTTCGACTTCTGCCTCCAACCCCGTGCCTCGGAGAGCACGGTAAGCCGTCAGTCCTCTCCTCGGATCGGACTAAAAGAGTAAAGAATAGAGAGTGCACTTGTGTACTATGCCTGCCAACTAAGTAGTGAGATCTTAATGGGCTGCTATTTACCTATCTGATTCTCTTGCTCTATTGTCGCTAATTATAAAAGAGCTTTCACTGGACAACATAATTGGTGTAACTCTTTTGCGAGACCGTCGACTCGCTGAAGCAGACAAATGAGATAAGGGAGACAAGAGGCTTTCGTAAAGACGGCTCCTGCCGCCTAGCCACCTCCTCCGAAGGGGAGCAGCATCTGCTGCAGCTGCAATGATGCATTTCATCCGTAAAAAAATTACCCTCAGGCTTTGTAAGTTTAACTTCAAATAAGTTGTGGTTATTACATAACATTTGTAGCCCTTTCATTAAGGAAAGGTTGCTGAACCACAGTCTATATTTCTATATACTTTTCCACCAGGTTATCACTGATTTGGAAAGATAATTCTTCCAAGAAGAAACTCAGTAGGTACTCTGATACCGTATTTCAATATAGTTAACTCATATTGCTGGAAATAATTTAGTTAATTATATTTATTTAGTTTTAATTAGTTCCACCGGCATTACGTCCGGACGTAACAGTAAAATCAATTTTACCAGTGACTTATAAATGCTAGAGGATATATATACGTTTGATAAACTGGATTTAATTTGTTTCAAATCGAATCAAAACTGATTTATTCAAATAGGCTTTGAAGGTTGTGGTATAAAAGAAGATGTAGTGACATAAATTGAGAAAGGTATGCTTAGATGGTTTGGGCATGTAGAGAGAATGAATGAAAGGAGACTGACTAAAAGGATGTATGAGTTAAGAGTGAATGCAAAAGTTGGAACGTTCCTGGACCAAATCCAGGACATTTTAAATAACGGCCAGGTCAAGAGTACTCTAAACCGATGAAATTGTAGGAAAGGTTTAATGAGAATGAAGGAAGCGCAGGAGATATGCTAGGATCGTGGCAAGTGGAAGAACTAGGTCTCTGCCTACCCCTAAGGGAATGAGGCGTGATGCTATGTATGTATGTACCAGGTCAACAATACTCTAAACCGATGAACTTGTATGAAAGGTTTAATGAGAATAAAAGAAGCGCAGGAGATATGTAAGGATCGTGGCAAGTGGAAGGACTAGGTCTCTGCTTACCCCTAAGGGAATGAGGCGTGATGCTATGTATGTAATGTAGGTTATCACACTTCTTAGACTGTATCATCATATAGCATCAGGTGAAATTGCAACCTGTCAACAAAAGAACCAGTTTACTCAAACAAGTGGTTATTTCATTTTATAGTATGTAAACATCATTTTTATCTGTTTCTCTTTTAAATAACNGTTTAATGAGAATGAAGGAAGCGCAGGAGATATGCTAGGATCGTGGCAAGTGGAAGAACTAGGTCTCTGCCTACGCCTAAGGGAATGAGACGTGGTGCTATGTATGTACCAGGTCAAGAGTACTCTAAACCGACGAACTTGTATGAAAGGTTTAATGAGAATGAAAGAAGCGAAGGAGATATGCAAGGATCGTGGCAAGTGGAAGGACTAGGTCTCTGCCTACCCCTAAGGGAATGAGGCCTGGTGCTATGTATGTAATGTAGGTTATCACACTTCTTAGACTGTATCATCATTTACCATCAGGTGAAATTGCAACCTGTCAACAGAACCAGTTTACTCAAACAAGTGGTTATTTCATTTTATAGTATGTAAACATCATTTTTATCTGTTTCAATTTTAAATAATTTTAAAATAGACATAAAAAAAACATCAGCTGACATTATAACACATAATAAATGCCAGTCGTGTATGCAAATAAAAAAATGTATCACAAACTGTGCCTAGATACATTTAATATGTTAATGTTGTAATAAAACGAAATACATATGAATTATTTATCAAATTTCGGAAGAACAGAATTTATTTAGCGATATGAATTATTGGACACTCAAAAACTTTTATAATAACACTAGTTTTCCCACGTAACTTTGTCTGCTTACACTTAAATGTAACTTTACCAGCCGCTGTAACTCCTCTCGTTAAAACACTGATATCTTCTAAGGTATCCATTTTAATAAAATGCTATTAAGGGCAGTTTTAAACTATATCAAATATACATTCTTTGTATTGTATTTAATAGTATCAGAAATAATAATGTATTATATAAAATAGCTTGGTAAATAACAGTTTTTTTTGTAACATGTAAAAGATATAAATGGTTACTGTGGGTTATCTTTTAGAGATAAATATATACCGTCGTCGACTTTTTTATCGATATTTTAATGATTTATAATTTCATAGTACATTATTTTGATCTATCTCGTAAGGTTTAGCCAGCGTTTGCGATTTAAGCGAACAAAAATATGTTTGTTACGTCAGATTAGAAATCTTGAAATTTTTCCATTTTTCTATATTATAGTATATATGTATTATACATATAAACCTTCCTGTTGAATCACTTTATCTGTTGCTGAAAACTACATTAAAATCTGTTCATTAGTTTAAAAGATACAGACATTGAAAGTGACGCCTGCTTACAGTTAAGATTATTATTAATTTAAGTGAAAATTCAACACACAATTATAGAGAATTTCATCTATATCAGTTAAGTTCTGGGCTGGCATTAGTAAGTTTTATTTTATAGAAAGAAAATTACATGCTTGATTGTGCTTTTCGGTATGAAAAAAATATCCTGAGGAAATCTGCATAATCCGGAAGAAATTCTGGGGTATATATCTCATTTCTCGGTGGTGCTGAGACGTGTGCGTTAAGATCGTTAGAGAAAATATCTCGGATACCATGGACCTTAGCAATACTCAAGAAACTCAATATTACAATTGGGTTTTCCACCATCTGCCTCAAAAAAATACTTGAGTACGTTGCCAGGAAACAGGATAATCTTGGAAAGGTCGTGATAACTGCATAATGGCAATAGAGAAAGAACTCGCAGTCCAATACGTTGCTAAAAGAATAAGACTTCTATTATTAATGGATTATGATAATCGTAGATGGTTCATGAGTGAAGAAGCTAGTGCTCAATAGAATGTTAACAGACTGCCTATGTTACATGAGGAAACGGCTCAAGGAGCAGGAGTAGCTAGCCAACCCGCAGTGGAGCAGCGTGATTTAAAAACCCTCTCTCTTATGAGCGAAGAGGCTAGTGCCTAATAGAATGTTAACAGACTGCCTACGTTACATGAGGAAACGACTCAAGGAGCAGGAGTAGCTAGCCAAACAGCAGTGGAGCAGCGTTGTCTTATAAACCTCTCTTATGAGTGAAGAGGCCAGTGCCCAGTAGGATGTTAACAAGCTGCTTACGTTACATGAGGGAACGGCTTAAGGAGCAGGAGTAGCTAGCCAACCCGCAGTGAAGCAGCATGATCAAAAAACCCTCTCTCTTGTGACTGAAGAGGCTAGTACCCAGTAGGATGTTAACAAGCTGCTTACGTAACCTTAAATAAAAGTTGGAGAGGTTGAAATAAAAATAAATCTCGTCCAAATCGACGTTTAATCACGAATATTCAAATTTCGGGGCACGTGCTTCCAAAAAACCTCATTTCCAAATAACCGTTTTTCGACGCATTGGCGTAAAGAAGCCGAGTCCAAGACCCAGTTCATACTACAACTGAATAAACATAACGAAGGAATTCAAACCTTATTCCTTAGAGAATAAGGTTCAATTTACAACTGTGTGTACAACTTTTTGTGCAGTCCGATAGTTTTTTCCCGGCTTTTGTCACCCAAGCGATGTAAAAAGTTTGAAATCGTGCTTCAGTATATAAAAAAACCGTTTAATATTGGCATTGAAGGTGACGGATTTGGGCGTGGAAATTGCTTTCAGACGTTTTAATTTGTCGCGAGTTGAATGATACAAGTACCGTATAGTTTAGGTGTTATAATGTTCAAATATTCTTAGGTAAATATATAAAATATTGACTATTTGAACGGGTACATATCACGATGGCGTTTTTTTAATTTTGCCGATATTTCGACCCAGTTGCATGGATCGTGGTCACGACGTTACTGCTGTGGTTGGATGTGTCAAGCTGTCAAGGGCAGAATCTATCTACCCTACGTCTGATCCTTTTATTTTTCACGGCACGTTTTAATTTTGAAAAATTGCGTCGTTTGTTCATTTGGCATAGCTTCACCACTGGATTCCACGTATCAGCCAGCTTAAAATTGAAATTAGGATATTTTTTAATTTCAATATGTCAATACGTAAATAAACCACGAAAATTTAAGTTTAAAACAATTAAATATATAAAAGTAGCTGTGACAGGAACTGCGTCCGCTTGGAACTGTTTTTTTTTAGACGCATAAAAAAAGTAAAAAAGTAAGTAGCAGCCCATTAACGTTCCACTGCTGGGCACAGGCCTCCTCTCTCCGAGGAGCGAGGGTTTTTAGAGCATAGACCCACCACGCTGCTCCACTGCGGATTGGCAGGCATAGTACACAAGTGCACTCTCTATTCCTTCACTCTCATAGTCCGATGTGACGGGAATCCGACACGACCGGAGAGAGATCAGGCGCAGGACCGACGGCTTAACGTGCTCTCCGAGGCACGGGAGTGGATCACACTGCCAACTTCCCAACTTCGGGTAAATATTGAGAAAACTCAATATCCATTTTGGATTGGCCCGACCCGGGACCCGAACCCAGGACCTCATGTCTGTAGTCTGAATGAAATGAGACTCTAGATTATCTGTGTACAAAATTTTTTTTAAATCGGTTCGGTATCCTTGGCGTTAAAGCACAACAAACAGACAGAGTTACTTTTGCATTTATAACATTAAACTTCAATATCAAATAAGCTTCAAGCTTCTAGCTCTAAAATTACGATAATTACATACCTTAAAACACATTTTTCAACACACAAGTCCTTCCTGAGACTCTAGACTATCTGTGTACCAAATTTCATAAAAATCGGTTCAGCAGATTTTGCGTGAAAGTGCGACAAATAGCCTTTCGCATTTATTAAGGTAATCAGCTTAATGAGTAAGCTTCCAAGTTACTAGCTTTAAAAACTATGATATTTCCATCTCTTACAGCAATTTTTTCGCTTGAAATAGTAGCCTATGCCCTTTCTGAGGTTCTAGACTATCTGTGTACTAAATTTCATTAAAATCGGTTTAGTAGTTTTGTCATGAAAATGCGACAGACAGAATTACTTTCGCATTTATAATATTAGTAAACACGATTATTCCAGAGAGTGAGCTCTAAGCTTCTTACTCTAAAAATGATAATTCTATCCTTAATGGGCCTTTTTTCGTATTGAAAAGTAGCCTATATCCTTTCTCAGGCTCTAGACTATCTATGTACCAAATTTTATTAAAATCGTCTTAGTAGGTTTGGCGTGAAAGTAAGACGAATAGACTTACGCATTTATAATTAACATTGGTAAGAATGATTAGCCTTGTTAGTAAGCTTCAAGTTTCTAGCTCTGAAACTTACGTTAATTCTATCCCTTACAACCCCTTTTTCGTATTAAAAAATAGCATGTGCTCGTCCTGAGATTGTAGACTATCTGTGTACCAATTTTCCTTTAAATGGGTTCAGTAGTTTTATCGTGAAAACGCGACAGACAGAGTTACTTTCGCATTTATAATATTAGTAAGGATGTTCAGCCTAACGGGTGAGCTCCAAGCTTCTAGCTGTAAACATGATGATAGTTCCCATTTTTCGATTTAAAAAGTACCTTATGTTCTTCCTGAGATTCTAGACTATCTGTGAACCAAATTTCATTAAAATCGGTTCAGTATTTTTATCGTAAATGTTTGTAATGACTGACAAAGTAAGGCAAATACTATCTATTAAAGAGTGTGTGACTTTTGACGTTAAAGTTTATGGAGAAATGTGGGTAGATAGACATTTTTATGGCAGTGTCACTATAGATATTAAACATCATCTGGTGACATCGTTTTATCGGATATAGAACAGATTAATCCTATTAAATGTGTAGTAAAACATTGTAGATTATAGAATTGAATCCAGGAACGTCGTTTCAAAACGCCAAATGTATATAAATTAACACAAAAACTCGCACACATTGAATAAATCTAATGCTAATTCGATAGCAATATAATATGCTAATATGACGGTACTGCGTTAAAATGACAAACGACTTTACGTCCTTCGTACATAATATTAATAGATAAATTTTCGCATGACCTTTAATTGTAAAGACTTTTGTATAATTTACGAAACAATATCATTAAATACATCATTCTTTTAAATCGTGGATACGTTAATAATCTTATTTAAATAAAATAGGCTGTGATGGCCTAGTGGTGAGATTACGTGGGCAATTCAAATTCAAAATATATTTATTTACAGCACATTTGAATTCTAATTCACGACTGATGATGGTATCGAAGAACGACTTACTATCTAAAGTTACGAGGGTTCTTTTGTGCTGAAAAGAGCCCACAAGANTCTTATCACACTATTTCTTAATCTGTCACTCAGTTTTAATCCACTCATGCTTCTCAACCGCATTTATTTTACTTTTGTGATTCTTCTGCCATACCCAACTTTCACTACCATACATAAGTGTTGGCACCATTATCATTACAATATTATTTTTAAATTTAAGTTAGAGCAATTTGTTTACCTCCACGCGTTTCTATCGTCTACGTAACCTTGCAAGATTTCTAAAATGTCTTCAGTATGTATTCTGAGACATGTGGTGGGTCTATGCTCTAAAAACCCTCAGGAGGAAGCCATTGTGACCAGCAGTGGGACGTTAATAGGCTGCTACTTTCCTTTTACAAATATCTTCAAATGAGGGATAGGAAGGCTTTAGATCAAGCAATTTGTGTTCCTGTACGATGCTGTGTATAAACCATAAAAGGTGAATTGCCTCGTACCAGATTATTGCCCTTCCATCTTAGACCGTATCATCATTTACCACCAGGTGTGATTACAGTCAAGCGCTAACCTTTCAGCAAAAAGAAGAAAAACTGGTTTCCTTTCTGAAAACTGCTTCACAGGTTACGGCTTATGATGATGTAATGACTAAAATTGAGAAAGGTATACTTAAATGGTTTGGGCACGTAAAGAGAATGAATGAAAGGAGACTGACAAAACAAGAGCGAATGAGATTGCGAATGGAAGGGGAAGACCAAGGCGAACATTCCTGGACTAAATCCAGGGCATTTTATTTACGCGCCAAGTCAAGAGTACTCTAAACCAACGAACTAGTATGAAAGGCAGTCGGAAGGATGTAGTCTCTGCCTACTCTTATGGGAATGAGGCAAGATCCTATGTATGATGCAGTTCAAGATGTTTGCGATGTAAGAAAGAGGTAATTTGCCAATGTCAATGGTTTCTACATAGTCGTTCTAGTCTATACAATTGTACAGACTTTCTCATATTCCCACAGTATCGAGATCTACGCGAGGAACATATAAATTTATATTTATTCATTTATTTAGCACAGATATGTAATATCACGTTCACTGAGAACGGTTTTCTTCATATTCCCACTTGATTGGCAATTACACGTGTAACACAACAGAGAACAGCTAGTATATCGATAAATTGCACTCTAATATTCAATTAATTGTAATAAATCAACGCCTACATAAATATAAAGACCCATTTACATTCGATTGTCAAACGTATCAATGCAAAAGACCTTCATTGATTGAATGGCTTTGATATAATAATAATTTCTACACTTTTGTCCGTCAGTTCTTCTGTTTACCTCCAGTCGTACTCAAAGATATCTATGAGTAAAGTCGTTCAGTTGTCTTGTTTACAATATTGTCTGTCTGTACAACATTAGGACTCCTGGAAACATAACGTAAGTCATTTTATCTGTAACGAACTGGTATTATTACCTTTTTCCAATAATTTTATAAGTAACGCGAGATTTTGGTGTTTTTATGGAATTTTGTCTGTAACATTTTGATATTTCTACGTCTTTTTGACAGTTTAAAAGTAACGCAATGCGTTGATGGTTAATAAACTCTTAACTACCCGCAATTTGTACGCGAAATCTCAGATTTTCTATTGTAATTAGATGATTTATTATCCCAATTAGTTTAGCTTAATAATACTACTTTATTACTGTATTTATGTCGCAAAAATTCTAAATTAATTCTGTTTAAATACGCTTTTACTGTACGCTATGTGCTCGTCTACGTTTAGACGCAATAATTCTGATGTTTCGTCTGTGTTATATATATTTATGTAAATAACTAAACCACATATATATTTTCCTAAACTTCATCTAAAGAACTTGGATAGATTTTTATGAAAGTTCGTAAATCCCTTGATGTCTGAGCTTTTTTATTTTAATTTTTCAATACAGCGTTCGAGCAGACAATCTCAAGGGTCCTTTAAAATATTTCGTACAACTTTTTTTCCTATTTAAAATATCGATCTTAGATTAGTTTCATAATATTTTAATGACTAAATCAATAGATTTTTCTTTACTAGTGTCATGTCTGATCTGTAAAGATCATTGCCAAGCGCGAAATCATAAAAAAAATAAACCTTCAATTTCTCACTTCATTGACTCAAATGATTCATTAACTAGGATTTTCCCGATAATGTAAAAAAAACAACAGTTTATAAATGTTACTAAGTACACCAAAGGTCTTTCAGCGAGACGGATTTACTTAATAAATTAATTCCTTGTCTGACTGACTAAAAGGATTTATGAGCCAAGAGTGAATGGGAACGTTGGAAGGGGAAGACCAAGCCGAACGTTCCTGGATCAAAAGCAGGACATTTTTAATAAGAGCCTGGCCGAGAGTACTCTAAACCGACGAACTTGTATGAAAGGGTTCTTCGCAAAAAGGAAACTGACGAAAGAACCCGTGAGAGGGATGATCCCGCTCGCACAGTTGCACATGGGGCCCGCCGTGGCAACCGAACTGCCGCTATGCCTGCGAGGGCTGTGAGGTCGTGAGCTGTCAGTGTGGGGACACTGTCTGCTCCAAGGTGACCGTCAGATTTTTGTGCAAGGGTGGCTCTGGTATGTTCTGCCCGAATAGCCAGTACCACCCCCGAGCAGATCCCAAGATCTCGGGTATGTTTTTGATCATTTCCCCCCCGTCAAAAAACAAAGGTGGTTTGGACATGGAGATAGAATGAATGAAAGGGGACTGATTGAAAGGATTTATGAGTCAAGAGTGAATGGGAAAGTTGAAAGGTGTACCAAGGGGAACGTTCTTGGACCAAATCACGGGCCAAGTCAAGTGTACTCTAAACCGACGAACTTGTATGAAAGGTTCAATGAGAATGGAAGAAACGAAGGAGATATGCAAGTGTAAGTCTCTTGTGTTTAAGCTAAAGAGGTTTTACTACCTCCGTCTGTACATCGACAAACCCACGCCTTTTTAAATATAATTTTATAGTCTATGGGTGATCAATTTCGCTATCCTCTATTATTGGTTTTATTAATTAAACAAACAGACACATTTCGCTTATATCCAATTATATATAACTGGTTTAGCCTTCAATTTCTCACTCCATTGGCTCAGATAAACGGGGTCTTATCCCAAAGTTATTTATTATATCATATTATAGAAAAATATCGATTGTGTGCGACCTCTTTGCTTGCTTTTGGCGGCAAAAACTCCAATGTCAAACTCGTCCATGCGTTAAACATTGTCGCAATGATACTGTTATTAAAAAAAATACCGGATAATTTAGGTAAACAGCGAGATTTCGAATGTTTCTTAACTCGGATCGAAGTTGGAGATCATATTTTTTATCGGTAACAATATTAATAAATCTGCGAACGATTTGCGCTTATTAACAGTGAAACCGTGGTTAATGATTTTTCATCATTTGAATCGTCAGCGGATTGATTTTTCTACTTGGTATCTATTGCTTAAGTTGCTTTAATAGTTTGGTGAATTGCAACGCAACTGCGTGTATTGCAATGATCCCAGTTATTGCTTAGTTATTGCAGGTCTTGGGTGTTTAATAGGTCTACGTTTGGATTAAGAGGTAAGTTACCACCACATCACAAGCAAT
Source organism: Elymnias hypermnestra (assembly GCA_015832385.1). Lineage (NCBI taxonomy): Eukaryota > Metazoa > Arthropoda > Insecta > Lepidoptera > Nymphalidae > Elymnias > Elymnias hypermnestra. The sequence goes on along the minus strand of JACTOM010000079.1, from coordinate 731,098 downwards.
TACATTCCCGAATAACCGAATGCTAAAGTCCTGGCCAAATCCCTATATAAACTAACAAGTAAACCTACCGTCTATAACGACATATCGCGTAAAACAACGAAATATTATCGATATATATCAGCTATAACAATTTACACTTGGTCCAGGAAAATAGCTTAAAAAACCGCCTCAAATGGTCGATTACTTTAAAAAAGTCAATTCTTAACTTCTTTTATTTCTTTTTTTCACATATTTATAGCCTAGCCTAACACACATATGACTATTAGTAAGAGTATATTGCTTATAACAAACTTATACCAATATAACATAGGTAACTTGCTTCATCAGGAACGTCACGGTGCTCACCAGTGAGCTACGACCAGAGGTGGTATGACCTCTCTATATGACGTTTTACACTACTGCGCCATTTGTTTATATTTGGCACGATATGGACGGCATCCGAAAGCTAGGTATTGAGAGTGGTGCGGATATGATCACTTCAGGTTATAGGACACCTCCCTTTTGGTCTTTTTCTCAAAATTTCCCTAATGAGTTTTTGTAAGTCATCACCGGGTTTATGGGCTATATAAACAGTCCCTTGAATGTCGTTATATCCGGTTTATTACTTACTAATAGTTGAGATAACAGTCAAATGATAACCTGTTAGCAATGTAAATATCTGCACTATATCCTTGTCATGAACTTGTAAATGTGCCTAGATGATGAAAGTAACCCAGTTTCCCCAAATTTAACAAAGCAAACAGCACAGCTGTTAGTTATGGCTCATTGTGAAATTGTTTGGAGATGTGGTGTTGGGGAAAAATGGTACGCAATCCATGAACAGGGTATAGACGAAATCAATCAGTACTGGATTAACAGAACAACTTGGATTAAGACTTTCATCCACGTGCCTTCGAATAACTTGAGTTTTTTGGCCACAGAGCCCATTAACCCGGTCATAACGTATAAAAACTTATTGCCACCGGCAAAATTGTGAAAAAAGACCAAAAAGGAGGAGTCCTATAGCTTATAAGCTGATATGAACAAATCCGCACTACTCTCAATAACCAGCTCCCGGATGCAGTCCATATCACGCAAAACAGAAACAGCAATATATAAAAATACCAAAATATCATGAGAGTCATCTCTCCTCAACTGCCTCACTGGTCTAGTGGTTATGTTCGGCTACAGACATGAGGTCCTGGGTCAGGCCAATTAAAAAATCGATATTGAGGTTTCTATTAAGATTTTCTCAATATTTGCCCGAAGTTGGGAAGTTGTCGGTGTGATCCACCCCCGTGCCTCGGAGAGTACGTTAAGCCGTCAGTCCAGCGCCTGATCTCTCTCCGATCCTGTCGAATTCCAATCTATGCTCTAAAAACCCTCTCTCATATGAATGAGAAGGCCTGTGCTCAGCAGTGGGAGATTAATTGGCTGTTACTTACCTTACCATCCCTCCTCTGGTCGTTGCTCGAAGCTGAGCTGTGCGATCTTTACCAATCCGTAGCTATGTGGATTGCCAGATTGGCTTTCATATCCAGCTGATCGGGTCATCGTTTCATACTGCTTCTGGGTCTTTTGCCGTCCATTTTTCCAGTTAATATGAGTTTCTCTAGGTTAACAATGTCATAAACATTAATAAATCTCTGACTGTCACTTATAGAGGTATCAATACCAGTCAGTGTCAGTTATAGAGGTCACAGTACTTCATGGTCCAAAACTCCCTCTTATCGAGGCTTTCTCTTTCTCTTATAGAGGTTTTAGGCTACCTATAACTGAGACAGTTTGAACCCATCCTATTACGAAATAAACCAGTTAAATAGTTGTAGCAATTTCAAACCAACAAGGCCACACGACACACTCGTAATAAAAGTGAATTTTCTAATTAATAATAAAAATGGCCGGTGACTACGTGAAACCTGTTGATTATTTTTAAACCTGTACCATGACGGAAACAGGTGTGTTTGCATTGTATTACATTTATCTACGTAACATTAATTACTAGTCCAACAGGCGGTTAAACGGGTTCAACTCCCGTTCGTAGTCATTTTCGAATAGATATACTTTAGTAAATGTATTGCGAAATGCACGTGACATTACGTAAAATTAAATATGATATATACTAAGTGTTTCACAAATAAGACATATACTTTAATGATGTATTAGCAGGCTTTTTCTGTACCAAATTTCATCCAAATCGGTGCAGTAGTTTGGCGTGGAAATGCCACAAACAGACAGAGTTACACCCTTGAGGATAAACTATGAAATTTAAGTTTATTTATATCGAATCAGCAGCCTAAAAAATAAGTTTTAAGCTTCTTCCATTACATGTCCTAAAGAGAAACAAATCCAGCAAATTAATTTAAAAAAAAAGCAAAATCTATTAAGTAATTTCGAGAGTTCATTGCAGATAAACATTCAGATAGGAAATTTGTATATATTAGTTAATTATTTAATGGATAAAACGTATGATTGACATATTAACTTGAAAGCTTAAAGGATATGACGGTTCATTACCTACCCTTGTTTGTTAGAAAAGGTTTAAGTATCAGGTGTTTTGAAAGTTACCCATTTAAAAGATGCCTTATCAAATGTTTTTGTTAGCTATATCTACCCAAAATTAACAAGGTTATATATACGTTCCTATAACAAACTCCCAGAAGACGTTTGAATCCTTTTTTAAATGTAAATTGATTGAAAATTAATAAGACCTGATGGTATGTCGTTGATGCTTTGGAAAAAAGGAAGGTTGGTGTGGATGCTACATGTGTTGATACGCTTGCACCATCTCACATTGATGCTACCTCCAAATCAGCGGAAGCGGCGGCGTCATTGGCTGAAAACACCAAGAGGCGCAAATATGAGAGCCTTGCTTTAGAATACATATTTGTGCCTTTTGGCGTGGAGACATTGGGACCGTGGGGTCCTGAGGCTAAAAGTGACCCTAAGGCCAGGTGGTACTTCGGACAGTGTATAAGTATCGCTGTCCAAAGAGGTAACGCTGCCAGACTTATGGGTACCCATCCATTTGCTTCTTAATTATATTCATTTAATTACAAAGTTTAATAATCCTATTATAGAAAACTGAGATTCTAGTGTGAATAATGCAAATAAAACGATCGAAAATTCATAATATAATTTGAAGGATTACTTAGACGTTGTAGTGAATGAATTGCTCTAATCTAATTATAATAAATTAACATACTATTGCAATGATGATGGTAAAAAAGAATACCCGAGGAGTTGTGGGCTTCTTCACAGGTCAGGAAGCAAAGGATCTCTCGTAGCTTAAATTAAGATCGTTAAGTATAAGTTCTACTGTAACTATGCTTAATAAGATGGACGAAATTGCGCGGGTCAGCTAGTATATATCAGTCTTAGAAGTAAAGCTTATTTTAAACCTTATCTTCTAATTAAATATTTACATAATATCCTCATTAAAGACAACACCGAAATCGATAAATTTCACACATTTTATTCTAGTTATCTACGTTCTCATTAATAACGGATATTAGATAGGCATTCCTTACAGTGTTAGGCAATATTTTAACGCGTTTAGGTTGTTTTTAACGCAGTGCTTAGCTATAGCCAATCATTGACTCCAGCTATTTTAATTTCTGGCTAAACCAGGGAAGAAATAACAATATTAAATTACTAGTGTCAAGGCTGGGAAATAACTGGTAAAATATAGCCTTTATATTTCCCGGTGTTTCTGAGAAACCATACGATAGCTCTAAATTGCATGTCCTATGAAAATCGTCCCCGTAGTCCCTAAAACATATTTCGGTTGTCTACAAGATATTTCTTGGTTGCCCCCTAAGACACTTCTCAATTGATTCAGTCAATTTCAGTAACCCCCAAGACATTTCTCCGTTGTCCCTAAAACGCTTCATTGTTCACATAAGACCCTTATTGGTCGTCGTCAAGACATCTTTCGGTTGTCCCTAAGACACCACATTGTTGATCTTATCGGTCCTCCTCAAGACATTTCTCCGTTGTTTATACCTAAGACTCCTATATGTTGACACAAGACACTTATCGGTCGCTCCTAAGACATCTCTCGGCTGTCCCTAAGACACCTTTCGGTTGTCTACAAGACATTTCTTGGTTGTCCCTAAGACACTTCTCAGTTGATTCAACCAGTTTCAGTAACCCCCAAGACATGTCTCCGTTGTCCTTAAAACACTTAATTGTTGTCAGAAGACACTTATTGGTCGCCCCCAAGTCATGTTTCGGTTGTCCGTAAAGCACTTCATTGTAGGCCTTATCGGTCCTCCTCAAAACGTTTCTCCGTTTTACCTAAGACTCCTATATGTTGACACAAGACACTTATCGGTCGCCCCTAAGACATCTTTCGGTTGTCCCTAAGACACCTTTCGGTTGTCTACAAGTCATTTCTTGGTTGTCCCTAAGACACTTCTCAGTTGATCCCAACACACTTTTCGGGTCGTCCCTAAGACACTTCTCAGTTGATTCAACCAGTTTCAGTAACCCCCAAGACATATGTCTGTTGTCCCTAAAATACCTCATTGTTGACAAAAGACACTTATCGGTCGTCCTCAAAACATCTTTCGGTTGTCCCTAAAACACATCATTGATTACCTTATCGGTCCTCCCCAAGACATTTCTCCGTTGTCCCTATGACACCTCATTGTTACCACAAGACACTTATCGATCGCCCCTAAGACATCTCTCGCTTGTCCCTAAGACACCTCATTGTTGACATAAAACGCTTATAGGTCGTTCTCAAGACATCTCTGCGTTGTCCCTAAAACACGTCTTTGTTGTTCACACTTTTCGTTTGTACCCAAGACATTATTACATTTTCAATGAAATTTAATTTACATTCACATTCATGCGGCATATTTTTAAGTAAAATACATATATTTCTTTATTTGTCAGGTTAGCTAGTAAGATATAAAATGGTTATATTATGCTCGCCTTAACTGACAAAATTGCTACACTTTTTTGCGCTCCGCTTTGCTAGATTATCCTTGACAAAAAATCACCTTATTAGAGGGAATCCCTCAACAAACCCGAGCATTCTGAGATAAACAGACGGGACGTATGTCCGCTATTAATAATAATTTTAAGGACGCCTAAAACTGTCCTCCGGCACGCTTTTTTGCCACTGTTTTTGTCGAGAGGGTCTTAAGGAAATTAGTTTAAGCTATCTCGTCCATTTGCCCAATGAAAATATTTGATAAAAGCACATTTTTTTCTAAAAAAAGTAACAACAAACAATATATACACTGAAAATCAAACTATTGTTTATTCAACTACGAATACAACCGATTATAAATCTTTCTCTGTTGCAACAACATTGGTTTACTAGGTCATCCTTAACTGTGGATACATCATTAAACATTAATAAGGACTGCCAAGGTAGGATCATTCATTGTTGGTTGCATTAGATAGCGTTTTTGATGAAAGCTCTGATAACAGCTTGATTATGGGAACACTTTCTACAATTATCATTATATTTCAACCAATTTACTCAAAATCTTGACAAATTATATACAAAAACATTCCTCAAGAATCACTCTGTCCATTGATTTTGTTATATAATATATAAGGACGTTCATCCCAAGGAAACATGACGTTGTAATCTGTGTGGGCACAAAGTACTTTGATTCAGGATGAGATTGCTTCCCCTAAAGATGTGAGGGAGGGTCAAAGGATTAATGCGCTTATTAAGGGCCGGACAATCCATTATGACATGTTTTAAACGGACCCTTGAAATGCGGAAAAATTACAGGCGACATTTTGACATGTTTAGCTTAAAACAGCTTTGGCAAAAACTGCTGTGAAAGTTTTTATTGCTTACATCTTACTGATGAACCACTTTTATCCTTTTTAATAAATTAGACACTATTAGTTATACTTTGCGGCAAAATAAAACTAATAGGAACGTATACAATTCAGCAATATAACAGAAATAGTTTACGGTTAAATTTTTCAATAAGCTACTCTTATATCCTGTCGTTTATAACTCAACACGTATTAAAATCTCTCTATTTACCTTAAATGTAGAGAACCTACATGTTAGTTGAATATTTTCTTAGTACAACATTAAGTTTCAAGATCAAAAAGTTATTATGGCAATTTCGATAACTAGCATCGCTTAATATCCTTAAACTCATCTATAAATAATGAATCATTATACTTATCTCTATAGTTACTATAAATTCCTGATCCTGCCATTTTAATTTACACAAAAGAACGCATTAATGTCTCACAACTTCGTAAAACAATGAATGAATGTTTCAAATATTCAACATGTCAAGAATTACATAATGCCAAACTGAAAAAAATGCTATACTAAAGCTAATTCCAAGGCATTCATCTGTTATTCCAATTAGGTCTATTGTTAATTAATTTAAGTGTTAAAAATGTATTTCGCCTGTTATTTGGTGATTCACTCCTTTTGGCAACCTCGTTGACGCAATTTACTTCTTTGGATGTCTGTTTTGAGTTTGATTTCCGACAGCAAATTTAGGAAATGCCATTTGTTATTTCTGGAGGACTGGATTCTGTGATCTACTGATATACTGCTATCAAATAATTACTAGCAGAAGACTCTGATTCATTAGCAAAGGACAAATTACATTTTCTTATTTGTCTATGTTAGTAATGGTGTAGGGCATCTTTAGTGGATAGTAACCACACCGGCAAAGGCGTACAAAAACTTTGCATTCTGGTATGACGTGTGAAAAGCATAGGAAATAAATGATCTCTTATCAGATTGACGCTTCCATCTTAGGCAGTATCACCACTTATCATCAGTTAAAAGTGGTCCTCGGTTTAATTCTCTGCAGAGTAAATGTCTGAGGCTGGATTCCATGGCTAGTTACCACACTATCTTTATTAGTAATTATCTTTTACTACGTTATTTTTTAATTAGTTTCCATAAGGCGAGAGTCCAATTAAGGGCTAACTTGTCAACAATAACAAAAATAATGCGTCCAGCTTTTACAGATCAATTTTAACTCCAAAGATATGCTCCATAGATGGAGTTTTTAATGTTGTAACACATATGTCGTTCTGTTCATCAAATAGTTTTTACAATATTTGTCAGGGTTTTTGTTTCAATGTTTTTTACGCATTGTGTTCTTTCGATGCTTTTTTTGTTTATTTTTTCTTGAACTCTAGTTCAATTAGCTTCTTAAATATGTGATCATAAATCATTAACGTCGTTAGGTAGACAAATTGAGCAATTTGCTCATCGTTTTTATCCTGATTATCAATGACTTCATACAGTTTTATTTTTTTTATTCTATCTTTGATTGAGCTTTCTTTTTCATTAAAGGACATGAGCAATGCTAAAATGTTATCGCATTTTGGCCTGGGTATTATCATTCGCTAATAATTATCATATATTTTTATCTATTACCATTTTTATAGCAGTTAAATGGGTGAAGTTTTCATGACTTGGGATTTCAACTAGCAATTTTTCCCTTTTAGTTGCCTTGTAAAGATTTAAGTCATTGTTAACTTAAGCAAGAATGACAATCTCAGTAGGTAAAACTATTTAAAGTTGATCTGATGGTGGTGGCTGCTATAATACACCAATTTACTACAGATTCCTTAGCGGCGTATCAATCCTTCACGAAGTCCTATTAAAAGTCAGTCACCACCTCGAATTTCCAGCCTCATGCCATTAAGCAGTGCTCCAAACTTTAATTATGTTCAGGCTGTGACCAATCGCGTTCGTGTTTTCGTATTTTGACAAGTCATGCAACGTGCTACCGTATCCTATAACTCCGATAAACAAAATAGCTTCACCAGCATCCGGTCCGGATTTACAATATTCATCTCTACTATCATCAGATAAAAGTCCAATATCGTTCGTATGTCGCTCGTTATCAACAAGCATTTTAGATTTCATTCATTGCTAAGCAGTTTTCGACAATATAAATCAATGGTCGATGACGTAATTTCAGCTCTATTTGCTTCCCTCTCAAGATTAATATCACAGTGATTGGGTTCAAAAATTTTATAGAGGAGTTGAAATTGAGTCGTGTTTCGTCAATAGAATTCGGTGCCCGAAGGAACGTGGCCCACAGTTTCATTGTTGGACAGTGAATAAAACGTCTCGGTAGGATGACGTGCCGATTTTAGCTCAGAAACTAATTTGGAATATCACAATGAGTATCGATGCGGTACAGAAACAGCCTTTTGATTGTGCGAAGAGAGCCGTGTTTCATTATACTCCTACTTTGCACGGTTTGAACAGTACCTAAACACACAGCAAACAACATTATCCTTCGCGGATACTAAGGTTTTAATTTTAATTTCACACAGCGTATTATATTATACAGTATTATCTCATTTGAAGACAACATAACGTATATTTATTCCATTTGTAGTGTATTTATTATTATCAACCCATTACATTACACTCTTAACCAAGTCTCCTTTCTTACGGTTGCCTTTAAATATCCCTGGTGCTACGACAGACTCTTAATTTCCAGAGTTAAAGTCTTCTGTTTTGTGTGTGATAATTTGTTGGTTTCAGCAAACTCTCAGAAGATTTTTTAGGGATGTACGATAATAAAATCAAATTCTTTATTCCAAGAAAGCTAATTGAAATATAATAATTTGGAGGATAACTTACAGGATAAAAAGTGTGGACATTAATGAATTTCTATTATTTATATTATTATGATGATACCTTAAATAGAACATCCAATTGTTACGACTTCTTCATAAAAAACTGCACGAAAGAATCCTCATAACTTTCTATTTGTAGATTATCTTTAATTTGTCATTTCAAAAGCCTTTTTGTTTGTTTGCTTAGTAACATGCCATTTTATTTATTTTATAATTTGAAGCAATGAAACAATTAGCATACCTGTAACCTCCATTTCAAGATTAAGAATTGAAAAATAAGTTATTTATAAAGTTTAATATGAAATAATTTATAATATAAACGCTTTTGATGTAGTAATTACCAAGATTGTCCAGTAGATTAAGTATAAGGAAGCCCGCTAACCAAGATGCGTGAAAAAAGCCGTGAAGGTGGCATCCTGCCTTTATTGCCGTGTTAGCTTCTTGAGCAAATAAAAAATACGATGTTTCGCTCAAACTGAGAACAATTTGTTCCGGCTACCTGCGGATGTCGTTCAAGGGCAAAATTCACTTTCGGGTGAATCCGCCGATGAATTATATAGTTTAATTGGTTAATATATTACGCCTATACATAACATTTAAATATTAATGACCGCGATGAGCTGTTAATAAATTTAAACATAATCTTTTTTCCATTATAATGAATATTTAAGTTTTAAACTGTGTACGTGCGGCAAACAATATTTTAATAAACATTGAATTTATTTACTTTGTTTTTAAGAGTTACATAATATATCTAAAATTCTTTTTTTCTTCTTTTCAGGTGTTTGGCTCCAAAGCAGACCTCCAGCTGCATACGCAGATTCACCTACGCGAAGCGAAGCCCTATCGTTGTACTCAATGCCCAAAAGCCTTCGCCAACTCCTCATACTTGGCGCAGCATTCCCGAATTCACTTGGGCATCAAACCATACCGTTGCGAAATATGCCAACGCAAATTCACCCAACTATCCCATCTACAACAGCACATCCGGACCCACACCGGTGACAAGCCTTACAGATGCACCCAAATAGGTTGCACAAAGGCCTTCTCCCAGCTCTCGAACCTCCAAAGTCATAGCCGTTGTCACCAAACCGACAAGCCATTCAAATGTAATTCCTGTTACAAGTGTTTCACACATGAAAAAGATCTGCTCGAACACATTCCTAAACACAAAGAGTCGAAGCATCTGAAGACGCACATCTGTCAGTACTGCGGCAAAAGTTACACACAGGAGACTTACTTAAGTAAACACATGAACAAACACGCGGAGAGAGCCGACAAACGGCCGCCGATATCTGCTTTGGGACTGAGCGGGCTCAATAGGTCCCTGGCGGCGGCGGCTCCCACAGCTGCGCCTTTTGCAGATCATCCGTACTGGCCTAAAGTGAGCCCGGATTCAGCGGCACATATGTCCGACGAAGGTGGTTACCACCAGCAGCGTGAAAGCGACGACCACCATGAGCACCAGCTTCAGCAACAGCGGGCTTTGTTCGCTCAACACGAGAGCCAAGATGATCGTATCCAACCCCCGGTTTCTTCAGCCGCTAATTCTGCCTTCACTCCAATAAACTCGATGGCGCCACACTTAAACGGTCTGTCGCATCATAGTGCGCTTCCAACACGACCTTATCTGTACGATCCTTTGCATTTCCAGCAAGGGAAGCAGCAGCCTAACTCGTTTCCTAACCAACTGATATCACTCCACCAAATTCGGAATTATGCTCATCAGCCTTCCGCCCTGTTGCCCGCGGAGCACATCTTACCCCATTCTCTATCTCACAAAGACAAGCAGTAACCTTGCCGTTTCCTGTAGGTGCACTTATTTTAGAACTTATGATGGTATTATTAGTCTATAAAGAAATAACGAAAACTATTAAACTGTTTAGAATCTCGCTCTACAAGACAGTGGTATTATGTATGAAATACGAAAATTCGTTTGTCATTTAGCGATGCGGAATTCACGTTTTTAGACTTATATCGATATTATGTATAAAAATTCGGAATTTTTGTGAGTAGATATGTAACAAATATATTGGGTATGAAATGTGATTTCAGATGTTATGAAATTGATGTTTTTTTTTTTTATTTGTCTCTTATTGATTAGTTTCCTTTTAGTGATGGAACAAATTGATTGAATTCATTATTTATATCGAAATTGATCGAATATTGGTCGATTGCAATTGTACTTTCATTGCAAATTATTGTTTTGCTGTAGTCTTTAAGGAAACTAATCTTTAAAACGGAACGTCGAAGCAATATGATCACAAAGTTGCTCTGAAAATTTACAAATGCATAATCAAAGGGCTTTACAAGCATTTTTAGGCATAATAACTCCTCCTCTCTACGAATTTTAATTTCTCTGTAAAACCATTTTAAATTTAAACAAATAATAATTTAAGTGTATGAAGATATAATGATTTTAATGACACGTGAAAATGAAATTTCAAGTACGTACCAACAATAGAAAACTATATTACGTTTTTTTAACATAAAATATCCTGTTAATGATATGTTGGTTGATATATTTAATAAAACAAGAGTTCCTGATTGATTGACGAGTTACAATTACAATAGAATAATGAAAATGTCTCTTGAAATTTGATTTTGTTTCTTTATCGGTTGCATTTTAATCATTTACTTTAGGAAATAAACATGACAGATCTCTTAAACCATCACATTTGCACTCAGTTCCTACTTAGATCGTTTTAATTCTTATTTAGCTTTACTTTTCATTACTTCTACGACCATTAGTTAACGATTTAGAAAATGTGGTCTTCCTTCAGATTTATACTTGGTAATTGATTTTTTAAGGTAATTTTAATGTTATTGTCTTATATGTTGGTGTTAATGTTACAGGTTGTGATAGCGTTTCGGATTTTTGGATATCAACTGTTTTATATTCATACGATAATTTCATTGATGCTGTACTTAAATTTTATGTTTATGTTAATATATTTGATAATATCCAAAATCGTAAACATATTGACAATGAAATTGTTTATTTAAAACATATGCGTTAATCTTGAAGGCTGAATACATTTTCTATTTGCATTGTACATGTTATGTAAACATATAACGAAGGGTGGCCAAAATCGCTTTTTTCTCATCGTATCACTTTTTGTAAATATTTTGTAAATACGGACACAAATTTTTTGGAGAAACCTTGAAATTTATATATTTTTTTCTTTTTTTTTAAGTCTAAAATGCTTATGCTCAATTATATTAGACGTAAGATATGGTAATGGATACATCGCAGTGCATTTCGGTGTAACTGAATCTCATCCAATGTAAACGTCGATCAAGAATTTAGATCAGGGGTCTGCAACATCTTCATAAAACTTGTGGGCTCTGCCAATATCAAAACATTTCTGTCCCGTATCGATATCATAACATTTATTGTCCTCACCAATAGTAAAATATTTTTGGCTCTCAGCAATATCCTTATAGCATTCATGGCCTCCAACAATGCCATATCATTTCTGCTCTTCACCAATATCCGTAACATTTGTTATCCTCACTAATATCAAAACAGTTGCCCTCGCTAATATCAAAACATTTCGCACCCGTACCAATATCAAAACATATATGGCTCGCAGCAATATCCTTATAACATTCCTGGCCTGCACCAATACCCGTAACCGTATCCTCACCAATATCAACACATTTGTTGGCCTCACCAATATCAACACATTTGTTGACCTCACTGATATCAAAACATTTCGGGCCCTCACTAATATCAAAACCTTTGTTCTCCTCAGCAATAGCAAAATATTTTGTGGCTCGCACCAACATCATTATAACATTTATGGCCTACAACAATATCATAACATTTGTGGCCTGCAGTTTTATCCTCATAATATTTGTAGCCTCCATCAATATCATAAAATTTGTGGCTCGCAGCAATATCCTTATAACATTCATGGCCTCCTACAATATCATAACATTTGTGGTCTGCAGTTTTATCTACACAGTACTTGTACCCTCCATCAATATCATTATATTTGTGGCCTCCATCAATTTTATATCATTTATGCCCTCCACCAATATCATAACATTTATGGTTGCCGGCCCTTGATTTAGATGATTTTGGTGTTAGCCAATTATTTGCCTAATTTTTTTTACCTTGGTACTTAACAGTTATTTCTTTTGAAAAATTAAACTCGATTCGGTGTTATTTTTGGTGTTAATTTATAGCAATATAATTGCATTTCAAATAACAAGTGTCGTAAGCCGCAATTATTTTGTCACTCTTAACATTTTTTTCTTTAGAGAATACAAAACAAATCAATTGTTTAATAATCTCGATCGACCTAAATTTAGTATAATTTTGAAGTATACGAGACATTTTTTTGATGATTCCTTTCGAAACTGCATTATATTGTGTAGGGTTTAAATGGAAATGTGATAGGAAACAATGAGGTGTATTTTTCGAGACTCTTTCTAAATTGTTTTGCTTTAGATCATCTAGGACGAACGTTTACGTAATGTCATCATCTTTTTAAAACATTTTAAAGGAAATAAAATTAACGTCACTAACTTTACTGTGGAGGTTATTGATGCTCACAAAATTAAATATTTTTGTCCTTTTACAATTAACTTCATTAAAAGGCTACAGCGAGTCAACCTTATAACAATTGTGGACTGCAACAATATCAAAACATTAGTGGCTCGCAGCAATATCCTTATAACATTATGTACGATGTCCTGGACTTTTAATTAGATCTTTTTAAGAGGAAGAATTCTTCCTTCCCTTATACATGATTTTAGCGTAACTTTAACCGTCTAACTTAAAGTGATGTCATATAACCTTAAGCTCTTCTTGATAAATGGACTATCCAATATACTAAGTATTTTTCAATTAAAAAGTGGTGTTAGTGTATTTAAATGAAAAAAACTCATTTGGATTGTAATTTGATTATCAGAAACAATGCTGTAGTTAGCCAAACTTAAAAGATATATATTAGCTATCGTAGAAGTTTTTATAAAACCTTTCAAGAGGAATAAATCCCTTATACATATGTTTGGCGTAACTTTATCCGTTTACGTACAATACGCAACGGAAGCGCTCAAAATGGACAAATGTTTGCAACGTTTTCCACTTATGCTCCATTCCTATTGGTCTTAAAGTGATGTGCCTTTCTTGATTAATAGGCTATTTTATATTTAAAAAAATTTTCAAGTATAAAGGATGAGTGTGGAAACTTATATGTTTTTCGATGGCATTACGATATGTTTTCGATAGACGTTCGTGCTAGGTTTCTTAGCTGTTTTCTTGTTAGGTTACGAATTTTAGGTTGTGGTTAATTGTGATTAGGACATGGTTCCTTGGGAGCTGATGTAGTGCCGTCTGTCTGTCACAAAGTTAGCCAAATGCTAATTTTTAAGGTCTTGTACAAATCATTGTTTTTTTTTATTATTATTATTATTACGTACGGCAATATTTTATCTCTTCCGAATTGTTGTTAGTGCTTATACGCAAGATGGATGACATTGAGCCAAATTGTTTTCACCTTCGTCTGTAAGGGATTAAAAGGTCGCCAATATCTCTCTATTGTAAGTAGAAATGTGATATTGTAATGATTTTTTTTTTATTAAGTTAAGTGTAAAACTTATTTCTATGATTAAATACGTATATTTTTGTAAGTAATTTCGTTTTACGATAGTTTCGCTTTGTCTAGCGTTCCCGTTTAAGATTTTAGATCAAAGTGGACGGTATCTTTTTTGTTACTTAAAATTGATTAAAAATTAATTACAACTATGCCAAGATCTATATTTATTTTATTTATACACCTCGAATTACCCAAAAATTACTTAAGAATTGTTAAGGACAAAATTACCATCAACAATAATCTGCAAATGAAGAACATTTCTATGTTTTAATTTGAAAAGAAAATCCTTTATTTCAAGTTAATAAAGTAGTAAGATTAGATTAAGATAAGTTGTTTTTACTTTCAGTATTTATTTGCTTAAAATTCAGTTTTAAAAAGACATTGTGTAAAAATTAAAAATAAAAACTTGAGCCATTAAAAATATCAGAAGTAGGATAATAAAAAAGGGCAATGACTTTTCTTGGGATAGCATGGTGATACTTTATTTGCTGGTTAGCGTTTGATCCAGTATTACATTTACTTATTATATTTAAAAAATAAATGGAAATAAAATTTAACCCGTGGATCTCTGAACTGAACCCGTGAAGTATAAATAATTCTTTAGGATATAACCGGTATTTCCTCACAGATGAAAACAGTAAAGGTTTCCTTTGTAAATACAACACATTATAGCCGGATCGCCGAAATTAATGAATGGGAAGAGTGGCGACGTGGCGACACTTCGCCACGTGCTGGTCTCACACAGCGCTGTATAGAGGTTTCACATCATGGAATAATACTTATGGAATATTTGTACAAGAAAGGTAATCAGCTGATAAATATTAAAAGTGAAGGAATTGAAATCAAATATCATTATTGAACTTTTCTATTTTATTTAGTAAACAGTCGCAAATTATTGAATAGGTAACTTATGATAGGTATTTACAATAAAAGGGAACTACCTACGTAGGTAATACTCATACAGCACAAACCATACAAAATTAGAAAGCGAAAGAGAACCTTAAAGTATATAGAATAAGGTGTAATTTGTATCGAAATGGAGGCAAACCATAGAGACAGATTTTTAAGGATGTTGTTAGTAGTATTAAAAAACGGACATTAAAAAATCTGTTGTCTATGGTTCAACTTCAAAGTCATATCACGGTATCTTAGCAGAATGAATTTATTCTTAAACAATTTTCGATCTCATGAACCCCATACACGAAAATATCTATATAAAGTATATTAAAACTGAGAAAATAACGGAAACATAACAAAAATATATTATTTAAGAAAAGCTTCTGTATTAATTTAAAAAAAAACATAGATTTTCCCAATTTATGGAAACTATTTGAAAAAAAGGCTTAATATAAATTCAATTCAATTAGTATGAATTTATTCTTCAAATTTAAACTCAAGAATAAATTCATACATGTTCATACTTTTTATGTCAAAAATGGCGTCTAATTAATTTAATTCTTGATATATGCATGGAATTTTCAACCTTAAATTAACATTTCTTTATACTATTCATGCAGAAAATGGCTTAAAGTTCATTTTATTCTTACCATTAGTACGTATTTATTCTTTAGCTTACAAAGAATAGATTCATAGCTGTCTATTCGTTTTTTCTTGTCTATATTTGTTCTTTAACACACAGGTTCAATTAGTATGAATTTATTCTTCATTAACGTTTAAGAATAAATTTATATTGACAAAGATACAGTAATAGTTCTATTACCAAAATACCAAGCGATGCAATTAACTCTTCCAAAACATTTTTTATAGAAAAGATGCAGAAGAATTCTATATTTTTTTACTTTAAGCAACAATATAATCGCTTTATTCATTTTGTCGTACAAATTACATTACTTAAATAATAATAGGGAATATTTCAAATAATACTTTATATGCATTGTCATTTAGTCGCCCTAAAAACTAAACGAGAATCATATAAATATCAAAAAACACTGGCACAAATACGACTAGATTAAATAAAGATGTTTTTGAAGTGAAAACTTGTTTAGACACTATTCTCAAGTTAATAACTTGATAATATTTATTATTAAATGAAATCGAACCTTCGGTGATTAAGATAAAGTATATTTTAGAATAACGCAGATAGCTGTTACTGTTATAAAATATCAGTTATTATTATTGATGTTTTTGCTATTTTAAAATGCACTTTAATTCAATGCGTTAAGGTTTTATTTTATTTGATAATAATTTCATTATTAATTTTGGCATTACTCTGTGCATGTTTATTTTGTGGATATTGATGAGACGTCACGTTCGTTTTGTAACGTGTAAATAAAGCTCTCGTCAACTAAAAGAGCTTTATATGGTATTATTACTATTAATATAGTTATATTTCGTTATTAACATCGCCTATATTAAGTTTTCACTTGTATCTTGTACTTTTGAGTACAAATCGAGTTTTTTATATCAAAATGCTTATAAAATTGCCACGAGAACAATAGGCAATAATTAAGGAACCACAAAACAATGATTATTACATATTGGATAAAGTAACGATACAGTTTGCACCTACTAAGATTATTAATTATATAATTTAGTACGTGCAAGTGACTTTGACCGAGAGATCATAAAACCAATATAGTATAATCTAATTAAACATTATCGAGATAAACATTTGAATATTGTTGAATAAATAGCACGAATACTAGATATATCGAAAGCAGCGTATGTAGATTAAATTCTACCCTTCACATCTATGATTAGTCCGATACAAAATGCTTTCCAATTGATGTAATATTACATTCAGCACAACGATTTTTAAATGACGACCACAAACAACTAATTTTTACAAAATTTTTGTTACCATTTGAGAATAATTGAGTTAAAGATGTTTAAACTTAAACCCAATCTCTTATACGTCTTCAAGTAATAAAATAGTTTTTATAAATTTCGGATTACAATCTAGATTTAAAGATATCTTTATATAATCAAAAATAAAAAAGTATATAAATGCTATGAAAAAACCTATGCGTTCATTTAATTATATGTATATTTAAAGACTTAAAAAATATTGGGAAAAAAAGGTAAATCCGCCTATTAGTGTCCCACTGCTGGGCCTCTTCACTCATAATAGAGATTGGTCTTTAATTAACAATACTAAACTAGTTTCCAAGCATTGTTATCCGCTGAGGTCCCAATTATAGGTCTAAGTAAGTAGCAGCCCATTAACGTCCCACGGCTGGGAACAGGCCTCCTCACTCCAAGGAGCGAGGGTTTTTAGAGCATAGACCCACCACAGGCATTGGCAGGCATAGTACACAAGTGCACTCTCTATTCCTTCACTCTCATAGTCCGATGTGACGGGAATCCGACACGACCGGAGAGAGGTCAGGCGCAGGACCGACGGCTTAACGTGCTCTCCGAGGCACGGGAGTGGATCACACCACCAACTTCCCAACTTCGGGCAAATATTGAGAAAATCTTAATAGACAACCCAATATTGATTTGAATGGCCCGACCCTGGACTCGAACGCAGGACCTCAGGTCTGTAATCGAACATGCTAACCACTAGACCAATGAGGCAGTTTTCGTCAAACAGTGATCGTCTACATTGCGTAAAAAGCTAAATACAACTTGGATAATACAACATAAAGCTTGGAATACAAATTATTTCTACCTGTCAAACATTTGATGTTCATCCCGTCGTTCAGAAATCAATTAAATTCAAAATAGGTCGGAAATCAAATTGCATTTAAAAGCGAAGGGTTTATTTTCTATTTATTTATGGTTTTGAATGTCAAACGTTTAATGTTAACAAGTCGTTCAGAAATTAAATTTAATTAAAGAGAATACTCATGTTTTTGACATATGACACTGACAACCAACAATTTCTGATCGCAACTATTAGAATTAAGTTATAAAATAATTGCTTATTATTAGTCATATATCATGGTGTGCTGTCTGTTTTATTTGGTGGTGGTTTATCCAATATATTTTAACTATTTATAGGTAATAAAAATTAAACTTCACACGTATAAGTCAAATAAACTAGACACTGGCGAGATATACTTTGGCCAATTGG
The DNA here is from genome assembly GCA_015832385.1 of Elymnias hypermnestra. Classification (NCBI taxonomy): domain Eukaryota; kingdom Metazoa; phylum Arthropoda; class Insecta; order Lepidoptera; family Nymphalidae; genus Elymnias; species Elymnias hypermnestra. The sequence continues at coordinate 712,858 of JACTOM010000079.1, read as the reverse complement.
CACACCTGAAAGCCACAAAAGAAAGAAGAAGAATATTTGACGGGAATCTACTGAGTTTTCAGGGGGTGCTAAGAATCTCCGGAAGAGATTCCGCTGCCAACCCCGACCACATGAACTGGCCAGTGCTTACCTACGGATCGAAAACGTGGTCGCAGACTATGAGCCTAATTCGAAAGCTCAGAGTCACTCAGCGTGCACTGGAGAGGGCTATGCTCGGAGTTTCTCTACGCGATCAAATCAGAAATGAGGAGATCCGTAGCAGAACCAAAGTCACCGACATAGCCCTACGAATCGCGAACCTGAAGTGGCAATGGGCGGGGCACATAGTCCGACGAACCGATGGACGTTGGGGTCGGAAAGTGCTGGAATGGCGACCCCGCACTGGACGACGCAGTGTAGGAAGACCCCCCACAAGGTGGACCGACGATATAAGGAGGATCGCCGGTAGCCGCTGGAGCCAGGCGGCACAAGATCGGGCCTTGTGGGCATCATTTCGTGAGACCTATGTCCAGCAGTGGACGTCCATCGGTTGAAGCGACGACGACTGAGTTTTAATAAAGTTGTTTACACATGTAATTGTTGACCTTGGTAAAGGTCACGTTATTTTGATAACAAATTATTTTCGTTCCGGTTAAATTTTGACCACTATTGTTACTAAAGTTGAAACACTGCAATTATCATTCGGTTTATTATAACTATCGATAAATTTAACTAATATATAGCTTGAAATAAAACATAAATATATGTCAAAATAAGAGATAGGATCATCATGTGTTGTATATAAATATTGTGGTCTTAATTTAAAAATCATTGTGTAAATACTGATTTGTTCAGAATTAGACTTCGACCTTGTACGGTGATCCAGGGATGTGGTCTTCCCCCCATTTTACGATGACGATGTACTCTCCCCTGTCCCTGACGACGTACCAGCATTCATAGTTGTTCTTGCCCTTGTGTTTCAGCTGTACTTCATCACAGGGTCCTTTGGGGCCGTAGATACCCACGTACAAGATGTTGTTGCCTATTCAAAAGAAGAAAAAACAACAATACAACAAGTTCTTTCCAATCCATTATCGTGCTTTTCGGCGAGGAAATACATCGTGAGGAAATCTGCATATCCCGGAAGTAATTCTGGGTTATGTTTAGTGGCAATCGGCAATGGGGCAGTAAGAGCCCTCTTAAGACTGAAGAGGCCTGTGCCCAGTAGTGGAACGTAAATAACCAGCCTTTAAAAAAGGTAAGTAACGTCTCACAGGCATTCTAGCTCATAGGAGAGAAGGTTTTTAGAGCATAGACCACCAAGCTGCTCCACTGTGGCTTGACAGGTTACATATATCTACAGAATTACTCCCGGGGTATTAAAGTTTCCTCACGATGTATTTAACAGTCATGTATTATGATAAATAACAGATTTTCACGTATTTCCTCAAGAAAGTATGAAACTCACCTGCGTCCCCTGCGTGTACAGTGAACTGATTGTGTTTATTCAGGTATGCCTTCTTCAAGCCCATGCCTTTGCTGGTGACCTTCGTGGCATCAGATTTGAAGTGCGGTAGTATGGGTCCTTGCTTCTGTGCAGACTTCGACACCTTCTGCACAGTCTCCACGGTGACTGATGAGGTTTCCTGTGCTCCAATCTCAGCGAGGTTCGGTCCTAGACCATAAATATATATACTGTGTAACATGGAAATTACTATTCACAAGTGGAAGTTACAAGAGTTTGCCTGATAGAGGTAACTAAGTAGTGATACAGCAGACTTTTGCATGCATGCTTTTTTCTTGTTTCCTTTACCTTTCGTTTCATTTTTCGATGTGTTTCGATATGAAACGTCATGCCATACATATTTTAAGCGTTAGCAATTTTCGAATGTGACGTTGTCTAAGGGCCCAGATATTACTGTTTTAGATACCGTTTATTGAGCTGTATGGTTTTGTCCGTTATATTAGTTCTATCGTAATAAATGTAAGACTCTTCATCACCCAAGAGACTCAAGTTTTTATAAACCGTTGCCTCAGACAGATTCAAGGAATCTTCTGGCCCGACAAGATTTCAAACGAAGACATCCTGAGCAGATGCCACGAAATACCTGTCGGAAATGAAATCCTGCGCCGCAAGTGGACCTGGATAGGCCACACTCTCCAACGAGGACCTGTACATATCCCCAGACAAGCGCTGGAATGGACTCCTCAGGGAAAGCGGAAGCGTGGGCGACCCAGACAAACCTGGCGGCGCTCTGTGTCGGCGGATATGACAAAAATCGGAAAAACTTGGCCCGAGATAAAGAGCATGGCAAAAACAGACGACGATGGCGGAGCACTATCGGCGCCCTCTGTCCCATCTAGGGGACTCAGGATTTTAATTAAAAAAATATATAGTCTCTATTTTCTAAAACGGTATTTGGTTTGTATTTATAGTATGCAATTTTATTTTTAACGAATTTATAACGGTGGGACAGACTCTGATTAATTATTGTTGCTAATTGGTCGTTTCTATGCTTATGGTCGTGTTCATCATTTTGGTGGTTGTGCCAGTAATCGCCACGCTTGGCAGGCACGCACCGGTGTACACCTACGGATCGGAAACGTGGTCGCTGACTAAAGACACCGACGTAGCCCTAAGAATCACGAAGCTGAAATGGCATTGATGGGCGGGGCACATAGTCTGACGAATCTCTGGACGTTGGGGCCTGAATGTGTTGGAATGCCGACCCCAAACAAGGTGAACCGACGACATAAAGGGTCATCTCTAGCTGCTGGAGCCAGGCGGCACAAGATCGGGCACAGTGGTCATCATTAGGTGAGACCTAGCTCCAACAGTGGACGTCCATCAATTGAAGTGAGGGAGAGAGATGCTTATGTATCAGTTTGTGCAATAGATTTACATTATGATGACGTGCTGAATCGTTTCTGATCTACTGAGGCAGCGTCTACAGATCAGTAGGAAGATTTGGTGTATAGATGATATGTTTGAGGTATTATTATATAAGTAACAGTAACAAGAGTATAGTAAAAAATATATTACCAGTAGCTTCGATCTTGAAGGGAGATCCAACGATATGGCCACCATTGTATTTGACGCTCATGTAGTAAAAACCGGGGGCTAGAGGCGTGTAGCGGACCTAAGGAGACAAGAAACAAAATAACTATAATAAGAAAGAAATAAAAGAAAATTTAACGTCTCGCTTTGCTAGCAAAGGAATTTACATTTAATAATTTGCCTTAATCTATAATGTTGAGAGGCTGTGGTCAAAAAAAATGGGGATCCCTAATAAAAATGCATTAATGTAAACCAAGGTGTGAAAAAATTAGTCACAAAAAATCTGTCTTCGCGTGCATTGCGAAAACTATTGAAGATAGAATAAAAAAATGTTCTACAATATTATAGAAGGTATTAATATCTACAAAAAAGTCTTGCATACCAAATGTCTAACTACTGTAGTTATGCCATTATAACTACTTTATTACATTTTAAAAGTTAATAAAAGTGCCGACAATAATCAAACCATAATTTTCATATCTCTGTATAAATCCTTATTCTATTATATATTTTATTAAAGACCGTTTCAATGCCTGTAAAATACTTCTTAAATTATTAAAATCAGATATTCCATTCAAAAGATATAACGAATTTAAAAATCTTAATCTAAAGAAGTCGAAACCCCAGAGGTTCAAATGTGTATAGGGAAGTTCTCTAATATTATAGAAGAAAGTTTTGCATTTTGAAATTTTGTTTTTATTTTTAACAATTTATTACAATCAAGTTAAAGATTTATTAATTAGATATATATTCGTTGTAAAGTAAAATCTGTATATTGATTAGATTATGCACATAAGTGTGTATCTAATAATCTGAAGGAAAGTAATTAAAAGCTAAGTGAAATAAAACTTTTATGTTGACGAAAATAAGAGATCGGTATTGACGCGAGTGAAACCAAGGGGCATTAAAAAGGTAAGTAGCAGCCTATTAACGTCCCACTGCTGGGCACAGGCCTCCTCATATGAGAGAGGGTTATTAGAGCATATGAGGCAAACTGCCTCATTGGTCTAGTGGTTAGCATGTTCGACTACAGACATGAGGTCCTGGGTACGAGTCCCGGGTCGGGCCAATTCAAAAATGGATATTGAGTTTTCTATTAAGATTTTCTCAATATTTGCCCGAAGTTGGGAAGTTGGCGGTGTGATCCACCCCCGTGCCTCGGAGAGCACTTTAAGCCGTCGGTCCTGCGCCTGACCTCTCTCCAAATTTGTCGGATTCCCGTCACATCGGACTATAAGAGTGAAGGAATAGGTGCACTTGTGTACTATGCCTACCAATCCGCAGTGGAGCAGCGTGGTGGGTCTATGCTCTAAAAACCCTCTCTCATATGAGGAAGGAGGCCTGTGCCCAGCAGTGGGACGTTAATGGGCTGCTACTTACTTACTTTTTTACTATTAGAGCATAAACCCACCACACTGCTCGAGGGAAGCCAGTGGCCAAGCTGGTATTAAATTTGGCATTCATTCAGATGAGACTTCGGTTTAATACTATATTGTGTGATAAGGGGCATTGCTAGTTTAAAATATAATAATATTACAATCTTGACAAAGAGTATAACAATTTTATTTGAGCCATTCCTATGTAAAATCACCTAAGAACCAATTAAACAATATAAAAAGTAATAGAACAAAGTCTGTCTGTTTAAAAGCGATATAGTTGAAAAAACTACTAAAGCAAATGATCTATAGCTCTTACATTTTGTGACAATTCAATTGATTTTGAACTTTGTGCAGTGGCAATAAAGTGCAAATTGACTCTTTGACGTTAGGAACACACCTACATTGCTTAGACAACAGTGAGTACCTGTAATTTGTTATGAACTTTATTGAATAGCAATAAAGGTCAAATTGACTCTACAGAACGGAAAAGGGCTGTTTTTGGGGGTTTCCCCTGTAATCCAACCATTGTAAAAATCATCCTTGGACTTCAACGAACATTAAAATTGACATAATTGACTCAGGCGTTGTTGAGTTGTGCGCTTACCAAAACATTTTGCGATTAATTTTTATATTATAGATTGAAAATTTAAACAATATATATAGAAAGAATATAAAGAAACGCATACTTACAATTTAACCTTCAAATAAGTAGCAATAAAAGAAATTTATTATTAAAAATATGAATCTACAATCAGCTCTCTAGACAAGTTAACATTCTAAGTACGCTACTTCGAATGTTTCGTTTACAATTTTTTCATTTAATACATCGGAAACGAAGAAAGCATACTTAAATAATGTATTATCAATTGTTTTTAACTCACCTTGTATCCTTCTTCCACCTCCGTACAATCCATCGCAACCCTTGAAGGTCCATCCATGGTGACAGCCAGGATACCAGCACCCGCGTTGCATGTGTCAATAATCAGGTCCGTCTTAGCACCTAGGAAATGAATTTGTCACTGTTAGGCACTCAGCTGACATTCTTCATCCTCACCACCTTTGTAAAGGTCATTAACAATTTAACACATTTGCACTTTCTATTCCTTCACTCTCATAGTTGGACGTGACGGCAATCCGACAAGATCGGAGAGAGATCAGGTGTAGGTTATCGTGCTCTCCGAGGCATGGGGATGAAGAACCCCGCCAACTGCACAAGACAGGGTAAATATTGAGAATTTATTTACTGTAGCCGAGAAAACTGACCACTAGACCAATAGATCCTACGACTTTTTAACATACATACCTACATCATGCCTCATTAGGTAGAGACCACGTTCCTCTTGCCACGATCCTTGCATAACTCCTTCGCTTCTTCCATTCTCATTAAACCTTTCGAGATCGGTTGGACTGATTTGGGTAGTTTTGGTTTTGAATTATTTGTGGAAGTCCAGGGAATGTTTAAAAGCTGAGTAGATACATACACAGTATTATGCCTCATTCCCATAGGGGTAGGCAGAGACAACATCTTTCCACTTGCCACGATCCCCGCATATCTCCTTTGCTTCTTTCAATCTCATTAAACCTTTCATACAAGTTTGTCGGTTTAAAGTACTCTTGACCTGGCCCTTATTTAACATGTCCTGGATTTGGTCCAGGAACGTTTGCCTTGGTCTTCCCCTTCCAACTTTCCCATTCGCTTTTGACTCATAAATCCTTTTTGTCAGTCTCCTTTCATTCATTCTCTCTATATACCCAAACCATCTAAGCTTACTTTTCCCAATTTTAGTCACTACATCTTTTGTTATACCACAACGTTCTCTTACTTAAGTAATATCTATCTCACCGGTCTTTACAGCTCCAAGACCTGGTCCATGTGCGTGAACTGCAGCAGGATCGGCGTCATCTTTTCCTACCTGTTTACAAATAAAACAATTACTTATACTGAAACGTTCTATTATATAATAATAATGCGGTAAAGGTCCAATGGTTAGGCACGTGGGTTGGTTAAGAGACAGTAATTCTTATCCTGGACAGACAGCATTAAATTCTCACTTATTGCTTTTCGGTGGAAGAAATCTGTGTAAGGAAGCAGATCTCTGGGATATGTGTAGCCTACCAGCCCGCAATGGAGCTGCGTGATGGTTCGCTGGTCTAATATCTTTTCCCCATGATTGGAGAGGTCTGTACCAGCAATGGGACGTTAATAGGCTGCTGCTTTCCTTACTTTATAAAAATTCACACGGTAATATTTAAAGAACCTTATTAAATATTGTGCTTGTTGTAATGTCTAGTTACCTTTAAGTCTCCCTCCAGTCAATTATAAAGATAAATAGTTAATTGTATAATAAATAAGGTAAACTTACCTTAATCCTGAGAGGAGAGGCAGGGATATGGACACCATTGAATTTAACGTTAATGTTATGGACACCATTTTCCCTCGGCATAAACCTGATGCTGTACTGGTCGCCGTCGATGTTCTGGATGAAGCAATCGTCTGTCTTGCCGGATGGAGAGATCACCTAAGTGACATAAACACATGATAAACAAATTTCTTCTATTTTTTAAAACACTTTACTATCGTCTTTCCATATTATTTCCAATGTAATGATGATGATTTTTTATTGCTGACAGGTTAAAGCCTTACTAATATATTTTTGCTATGCAGTAACAAACGTAAGCTCATTGCAATTTGATTACAGACAGTTAGATATCCTGCCACAAATCGCACTCTTACTGTAAGCCGTTGAGGAGTTCCATTGATCATCATATTTAAGTACGAAAATCACTTGGCCATACGTTACGGTAGGTAGGTGCTGAGTATCGTTAATTTGCTACTAAGAATTGAAGAGTTCCGTTACTTTGTCATGGATCCCATGATCAAAATCTAACCAAACTATCATCAAACAACTCTTGAAGTATCCTTCTTTCCAATAAAAAACGAATCATCGAAATCGGTTGGTATGATCTTAAGTTATTCGTCTATTTGTGGCTTACTTGCTTTATGCAAATTTAAGACTTATACGGTTTTCTCATTGGTCATCAGAATCATCAGAAAAAATAGGACTCTACGGAAGACACCCCTTTTCATATAAAAAAAGAATCATCACGTTCAGCCAGTCGAAAGTTATAAGGTAACAAAACATCGAATTGATAACCACCTCCTTTTTTGAAGTGGGTTAAAAACCGAAAAGTTTGTTTGCTTGAACACGGTTATCTCAAGAACTACTGGTGCGATTTGAAAAATTCTTTCAGTTTTAGATAGCCTATTTATCTAGAAAGGGTATAAGCTATATATCATCACGCTAAGACTAATAGGAGCGGTGCATCCAAGAAGAATGTTTGGAAATTGGGTATTTTTTTCTTTTGAAAGCTTCCGTTGCGTGCACTGTGTAAACGGTTAAAGATTCATAAAAATTGTGTATGGAAGAATTGTCCCTCTTTAAAAGTTCTAAAATTAAATCTATGACAGGATATGTCTATCTTTTAAGGTTAGCTCACTATAACCTCTTTCATTCTAACAAAAATCTGTTCCTTTTCTCATAAGGTGTAGATGGATTTGCTAGTTTAGCTAGTTATATGTGCTATATATTTTTATAGACAATAATGCTCATAATTTTATTATGAGAAAACGTGAACACAATAAACAGACAACAGAAGGGACCTCCACAATGCAAGTGTTACCATATTAATTTTTATAACGCATCGCGAAACTTTGCCCGGTTTTCATCGCGAGTTATAAAATATTAAACGGGCCCTGATTTATGGGGGGCCGGTCACGTGCGGTCAGTCTGTTTTATTACATTTTTTCTACAGAAATGTAGCTACAGTGTGTATAACCACACAAATATTGGACCAACATCTAAATGCGTGTGCTAGAAGTTGTAATGAAAATGAAGTTTTACTTCAAAGAAGTCTAATAAAGACCAAACTCGTGGTAATAGAGTTGGTGCGATCAGGAGAAATCTCAAACCTCGGATTTGTAAAGTAGTTTGTTTACCTGGGCTCACTTTTTAGGGATTAGAGGATGTGACGGGAAAATTTGAAGACGTAGATGGCCAAAGTAGCAATGAGTAAGTTAACTAGAATTTGGAAAGATAGGAAAGTCTCTAATGTCACCAAACTGAGACTTGTGCATGCTTTGGTATTCTATACGCATCTAAATCATGGTCTATTTGGGAAGTTGACCTAAAAAATATAGAGGATTTTGAGATGTGGTGTTGGAGAAGAATGTCGTGGACAGCTAAAACCACATCCATCCTTACCCAACTGAACATAATAACAAGGCTATCCACTACCATTTTTTATGCTCTAGGGATAATGCTTCCACGCACTTACTCCAACCTGAATGGTTTAGGAGTGTGGGACTCGGCGTGGGAAGTGCCCTCGCTATACCCACTAACCCAACGGAACCCTCTTCATCTGTATGTGAGACACATTCATTGAGACATTAGTTAAGCTTGCGCATTCTTCCCTGATGCTCCAAATGAGTCCGTCTGAGGATTTATGGAGGCGGTAGCAGGTGCGCAAACAAGCGCCGCCTAGTATTTGTCTCCTTTGGCGGTGGAAAGGAGAATTTACTACATTCTCTCTTCTCACGCTCATAGGCCTCCTTTACGGAGAATATAGTCTTGCAGAAGAAGGCTACTTTCGCCCAACATCTCTCATTGAGAGCATCGCGCTCACAATGCCCTCAGGCGAGAAAGATTCACCACCTACTATCAGCAAGTGCTCTACTATTTTGGTCACGGGAAGAATGTTAGATAACCTGGAGAAATTGGTAGTGATAGAAAGGGTTGAAGAAAAGAGACCTAGTCGATCACCGATCTGTTGGTTCGACTTCATAAAAAAGATAACGAGACTGGCGCCAGCATCCCTAAAAGAAGCCGACGATATAGAGAGATGGAAGCAGCTATTTCATAGAGACATAGTGCAGATAAGACATTCAGCAATGATGATAATGTTCCTCTTATGGTTTCTACACAGCATCGTATTTGAAGTAGAAGGGTAGTATCTAGCCACGGCCAATGCCTCTCTAGACATATAAGTGAAGAGCAGTCACGACCTTTTGCGATACTTTCAAGTGAGAGATGTTGGGCGGAAATGGCCTTCTTCTGCGAGACTGGTTAAAGGAGGCCCACGAGAGAGAGACGGAGAATGTAGTAACGTGCTCCCGCCTTCATGAATTCTCAGATGGATTCATTTAGGGCAACAAGGAAGAATACGCAAGCTGAACCTTTGGTGTATCAAGAGGGTTCCGCTAGGTTTTAGTAGGTATTGCGAGGTCTCCTCTTTCGACGAGTCCCACACTCCTCACCCATTCATGTCGGGGTAAGTGAGCGGGGGATTCCCAGCGCAAATAGAGGCACGACGGGACTAGAAGGGCCAATCTAGCCAAGGCCGAAGCCACTCTAGACACATAAATGAGGAAATACTATCTCCTAATTTTGCTTTACAAATTTCAAAACGCTTCGCTTGCATCATGGTGTCATAAAACCACAATTTTCGTTAGTAAATCTTATTGATCGTCAATCACCGTCATTGTTATTCGGTTTGGATTTAAATCCTCAATAGTATTTGTACCTTTGCGAGTCCCTCGTACAGACAATATATTCGACAATGAGGGGACAATATGATATATCGTGTGAACGCGATACCAGGTCCAGTTGCCGCCATATTAAAGATTTATGATGGATTTCAGTTTGCATGGCAGAAACTACTCATATATTTACAACAACGAGTATATATATAGTACTGGATTTAAAGAGGGTTGAAAGAGGATTGGGTTCAGCAGCTTTGGCTATTGGTTTGTGTGTCACAGCCTGTCAGATTTCAGCTCTATCTTACACTGGATCATTAAATCCAGTTAGATCTTTAGGACCTGCTGTTGTAATGAATGTCTGGACTCATCATTGGGTGTACTGGCTTGCACCTATCCTAGGTGGGCTGTGTGCTGGTTTAATATATAGATTTATTTTATATTATCGTTTCGATAGGAATGAAAATTAATTAATAAATACATAGAAGGACATAGAATGTTATATTTTGGTTTTGTTGTTATATGTTATGATAGTTTAAAATAAATTGTCTAATTTAGATGTGTTTTATTTAATTCGTAAACGAAAAAAGGAATCAAATGAGATTATTGCGCCACATAAAAGATTTTTTGTATAAACTATTGGGGACTTTTTGTAGACTATTTTAAGAGGAACAATTTCGTTATGTACGATTGTTGAATAACTGAATCTCTAAAAGTAAGAAATTTTCCCAGTTTTTGCTGCATTTTTCACTGTCGCTCCACTCCTATTAGTCGTAAAGTGATGTTTTATAGTCCAAAGCTTTCCTCAATAAATAGGCTATCTAGGACTAAAATAATTTTTCTATACGCTCTAGTAGTTCCTAAGATATGCGCTTTCAAACATACATACAATCTCTTCAGCTTTATATAGGTAACCAGTTTTCTAACATATGTTAATATGTTTGCCAAATTTCAAGGTAGTTTTAGAGATCTCACTGTGTATCAGTAAGTGATGGTTTTTAATTTATGAATCCTGATTCCGTAGGCATATGGAGAAACCCATTCCTAATAGGCATCTACATTGCAAAGGAAATGTGTATACTGAATTTAATATCAGTCGAAATAAAAGTTTTAGAGATATCGCGATGTGTCAGTGAGAGGTAGTTTTTCGCTTTTATACCCTAATTCCGTAAGAATATGGAGAAACCCATTATTAGTGAACATCTACATTGCAAAGGGAATGTGCATACTGAATTTGAAATCAATTGAAAGCAAAGTTTTATAGATATCGCGATGTGTCAGTGAGTGACGGTTTTTCGCTTTTATACCCTAATTCCGTAAGAATATGGAGAAACCCGTTCTCAATGAGCATTTACATTGCAAAAGAGATGTGTATACTGAATTTGAAATCAATCGAAATAAAAGTTTTAGAGATATCGCGATTTGTCAGTGAGCGACGGTTTTTCGCTTTTATACCCTTATTCCGTGGGAATATGGAGAAACCCATTCTTAGTGAGCATCTACATTGCAATAGAAATGTGTATACTGAATTTGAAATCAATTGAAAGAAAAGTTTCAGAGACCTCGCGTTGTGTCAGTGAGTGATGGTTTTTCGCTTTTATACCCTAATTCCGTAAGAATATGNACTGTAACCGTTTACGTAGCATTCGCATCTGAATCTCTAAAAGTAAGAAATTTTCCCAGTTTTTGCAGCATTTTTCACTGTAGCTCCACTCCTATTAGTCGTAAAGTGATGTTTTATAGTCCAAAGCTTTCCTCAATAAATAGGCTATCTAGGACTAAAATAATTTTTCTATACGCTCTAGTAGTTCCTAAGATATGCGCTTTCATACATACACACAATCTCTTCAGCTTTATATAGGTAACCAGTTTTCTAACATATGTTAATATGTTTGCCAAATTTCAAGGTAGTTTTAGAGATCTCACTGTGTATCAGTAAGTGATGGTTTTTAATTTATGAATCCTGATTCCGTAGGCATATGGAGAAACCCATTCCTAATAGGCATCTACATTGCAAAGGAAATGTGTATACTGAATTTAATATCAGTCGAAATAAAAGTTTTAGAGATATCGCGATGTATCAGTGAGAGGTAGTTTTTCGCTTTTATACCCTAATTCCGTAAGAATATAGAACAACCCTTTCTTAGTGAACATCTACATTGCATAAGAAATGTGTATACTCAATTTGAAATCAATTGAAAGAAATATTTTAGAGATCTCGTGTTGTGTCAGTGAGCGTTGGTTTTTCGCTTTTATACCCTAATTCCGTAAGAATATGGAGAAACCCATTCTTAGTGAGCATCTACATTGCAAAAGAAATATGTATACTGAATTTGAAATCAATCGAAAGAAAAGTTTTAGATATATCGCGATGTGTCAGTGAGTGACGGTTTTTCGCTTATATATTCCAATTTCTTTGGAACATAGAGAAACCCATTTTTAGTGAGCATCTACATTGCAAAAGAAATGTGTATACTGAATTTGAAATCAATTAAAAGACAAGTTTTAGAGATCTCGCGTTGTGTTAGTGAGTGATGGTTTCTTTACTTAGAAAATCCCGTTCCCGTGGGAAGATTGGGTAATCCCATTCATAGTAAACGTCTACTTCTCCGAAGGAATACGTACATAGAATTTTAAGTTACTTAAGCGAATAGTTTCAGAGATTTAATCATGAGTCAATGAGTGATTATTATTAAATTATTCACGCCTATTCTGTAAAAAATATGAAGAAATCCGTTCTCAGTAAGCATTTACACTGCGAAAGAAATGTATATACCGAATTTCGTATCTCTAACGTAATCTCTAACGGGATCTCGTAGTAAATCAGTCAGTGATCGTCGCGAAAGGAATATATAACAAAATTTCATCTGGAGAGTTGTGTCTGTTGCCTGCCAATCGGTAATGTAGCAGCGTGGTGGGTCTATGCTCTAAAAACCCATTCTCTTCTGAGTAAGTAAGCCTGTGCCCAGCAGTCGGACGTTATCACACTGCTATCACACTATTTACCTTACTTTTTCTTTGTTACAGTATTTGTTCATTTTGGCGTATATATTCCAAAAGTCCGGTCTTAGTAAGCGTCTACATCGTGAAAGCATGATGTACATCGTATTTTAAGTCAATCAGGAATAACTGAGCTTGAGTAGTTATTGTGTATCATATCGCTAAAGATATTCACGCCATAATGGTGATTACAATTTTAAATTATTCTCACCCTTCCATCCAAGCTTCCTTTGGCACCATTGAGTCTGATGTAGAACTGAGTAGGTTTATCCACTTGAGCTGCATCGGGGAACTGCGCTACCTCCAGGAGATGAGCATCACCAACCGCCGGTGAGATGTACACCTTGAATGGAGAGTCGGGGATGTGTTGCTCGTTGAACTTCAAACCAATACGATATTCACCTGTGAAAATCAAAATCAAAAACATAAATATTCTTGCTCAAAAAGCACTTTTGAATTGTCAGTAGTCTGTCCGTTGATAACAAATCTACAATCGGTTTTGAAAGTTGATTCCACTGAGAAGAAACTGGCAAGAAACTCAGCAGTTACTCTTTTAAATACAGTTTTGTCTATTGCTTCTGTGATCAATTGGAATCACGTCCAAACATTTCTATCGCTTAAATAATCTTCAACATTATAACATGCCTTATAAAAGGATGTTTTTTACATATTAATTAAAACTTTTTTTTGAACGAGATGAATCTATGATGAATGGCAATATTTTGATAGATGGGGAACAAGTGGAAGAGGTGAAAGAATTTGTATACTTCGGATCCAAATTTACAAAAGATGGACCATGTGAAAGTGATATTGAAAGGAGAGTGATTGCAGGGAATATGGTAAATGGTGCTCTGCACGCCTTTATGAATAGCCAGATGGTGTCTCAAAGGGCCAGGCTGGCTGTGCATGCAGGAGTGTTGGTTCCAACACTTAGTGAAAGTTGGTTATTGCAGAAGAATCACAAAAGTAAAATAAATGCGGTAGAGATGAGAGCGTTGAGAAGTATGTGTATGTATTTAGTGACTAAAATTGAGAAAGGTATGCTTAGATGGTTTGGGCATGTAGAGAGAATGAACGAAAGGAGACTGACAAAAAGGATTTATGAGTCAAGAGTGAATGCGAAAGTTGGAAGGGGAAGACCGAGGCGAACGTTCCTGGACCAAATCCAGGACATTTTAAATAACGGCCAGGTCAAGAGTACTCTAAACCGACGAACTTGTATGAAAGATTTAATGAGATTGAAAGAAGCGAAGGAGATATGCAAGGATCGTGGCAAGTGGAAGGATGTTGTCTCTGCCTACCCCTATGGGAATAAG